>KZ808695.1:139995-162966 GCA_000696205.2 Oncopeltus fasciatus | reverse complement strand
ACTAGCTAGTAATTTTAACATAAAATATAGAGAAGTCCGTCAGCAGCTTCGTAATCTAAGCAGATTTCCAATATATATATTCCAATATAAGACTATATTTTTAACTTATCCAATCCCTATTGGAAATCAGCTCTATATTGCTTAGTAATAAAACTATTTATTCAGTCAATAAAGAAAAATTGAAATGCGAAATTTAAATTTATGCTTATTAATGAAGCAAACCAGTTTGGAGTGTCGTAGGAGGATATTTATGAGTTATGGGCATGGAGTTGGGGAAAAGAAAACCTTACTAAGAATAAATCTACCCAGAGAAAATTCCAATTCTAATTTTCAATTTTAATTTCCTAAATTAGTCCGGCAAAATATAAAAAATAACCTCTGGACTGAATACGCCTAAAGATCTTAACACTACTCCTAGACAGTAACAAAATTGAACTCCCCTGAAACAAACATTCAGTTAAAATTGAGTTTCATTGACCGTAGAGATTACTAGCGGAGAATTTTGTAGGGGTTCGGTCAAGGTTGATCCAAGGAAAAACAATTTAAAAAAAAAAAAGAATTTTTTAAAAATTATCTGCCGAAGTTTCGGCCTAAATCATAAGCCATCTTCTGGACTGTTGAAATACTATGTCATTAGAAAAACAAAAAACTATATGGAGGTCAGTTTGTTGATCGTCAAGTTTTATGAAGAGAGGATTATCAGGAATTCGGTCTTGGTAGTTGAAGAATTAAAAACTAATTTTTAACCAAAAAAAATTTTTATGATTTACCTTATTATTACATAAAATTGACACAAATAAAAGTAATGTGATATCAAATGCTGTCCAATAATAATAACAAGAGTGCAGAAAAATTTACATCTACCTATCACGAAGGCAAGAGGGGACGTGTTGCCACCTAAATCAAATGGCCATGACTGAGATGTAAGGTTTAGAAATTAGGAAAACTTACGATGGACAGGTGAAGGATGGGGAATGTACAAAGGGAGAACGACCGGCATCATCAAAGGGGACAAAACCAAGGAAATAGGTAGGAATTATTTTGGATAAGTAGCCTAAGGAACTAGGAGACAAGTTAGACAGGCTGATTTAGGAGGAGGGCTAATGGTTTTAAGAATGTTGAATATGTTTGAATTAGTTGAAGAAATTTGTTCTAAATCAGTTCTGTCGTTAACTAGTATGAGTTATAAGTTAATGTGAACGGTTTCAGATAATAGGCGTTGAGTTCAGTGGAAAGAATGGTAAGGCTATCAAAGTTCATATATTTATATGACTTATAATCATAAGAATAGTACAGTTTATGAAATTCCTCATACTAATAATTTCATAACACACATGTGATTTATCGTAAATCAATATTTAATTTATAATATAACCAAATTGAACACATTGAAAGATCGTATTATTGTTACTCTGCCACCAACTACAGCACGGATAAAATCAGATCAAGATGAGACATTAGAAAATGATAAAAATACCATCATAACTAAGTAGAAATTGTTCCGGTCAATCTGCATTTCGTGAAACAGTAAAAGTAAAGTCTTAAACATTTATTTTATTCCCGGGGGGAATCCATGCTATTCACTCGGTTAACTTGTAAGGACTTACATCCCTTCATCAGCCATTCCTGGAGCCAGGTATTCCCAATAATACCCTTCCTTTTTTCCTTTTTATTGCCTCCATTTAAAACAGGCCGCTCTCCCTTTGTACTTACCACCTTTTTTTATTTTTTTATTTTATTTTATTTTATTTTTTTTTGGATCTACCTAGACCAAACCCCAACAAAAACCATCTAATAGTAATATATAAGCTCTCCCAAAAATCGTACAATTACACAGTTTAGCGTACATAGCATGTTATGTACATGTACGTTATGGTATTTTCTAAAACAATATTTTATAATTAAAGTAAACTTCGTCGTGACTCATTCATCTCTGCTGTACTGTTATCCAAGGAAGAGGAAAAGCTGTAGTGGAAAGCGTATCGAATCTCTTGTATAACGCCGGCTCCCGCTTGATGAAGAAATGTCTTCCGACTCTACTCTATCGACTCCAAGGCGAACGTTATGGCAAATCCCAGAGGGTGAGTCAGCGCGATCTATTGAGTTGTACTAGCAAAGATCAAAATAAACCAGAGGTCCTCAAGCGCCAATTGAGAATGCATTTCCTTTTACTGGAATTCCCATGAGATGGTGGTAACATGATAGAGGTCCTACACAGGAAATTGTAAAAATAGGTCCGTTCTAAATTACATAAACACACATACACATGCGCAGGAGCATAAAAGTTATGACAGCTAAAGTTTGCTATAGACTTTAGCTAAGAAGGAAGTAAAGAGGAAGCACACATAGTAGTTACATTAGTAAATTTCTTTCTTAATAAGCGTTTTCCGTAAAAATGCCATAGAAGGTAAATTATTTCTTTTTTCATCTTTATGTACTATAGACTTTTCCGTAACTTATTTAAGTTGTTCATCCTTAGTAGGGAGCTTTTTATCTTTCTTAAATTTGTTGCCACATAAGTATAAAAAAAAAGTAAAATGTCACAAGTCAAACAAATCACGTGGATTGGATTATAAATCAATGTTTTAAAAATCTCGTCCTCGGCAGCAGAAACCCTAATGATGAATTAGATGTGTCGAAAATTTTGTCTTCTAAATAAATAAAACTTTATAGTCATATGGATCGTAGCGGTGCAGCCGTAGTGAAGTGGACACTTCTAATTTTATTATAAGAGTTGTAGGAATATCTGTGATCTCATACCCTGTTCAGTTCTAGTGACATGTGTGCGTAGTTTTAGTGAGATAAGCCACGAGAATACCCCTTAAAAAGTGAGTAAAGTGGACCAGTTTTGTTGAGGAACACAGGGGACGACAGGGGTAGACCTGTCCATCCCCACCTTGCCTTCCAGGAGACACAAGAGGCCTTATAGGCTCCCGTTATCAGTCAGCCTCAAGGCTCTTTGAGACTCGTAACCAAGCTTCCAGATCGGCCACTCTATTTCTTTTCTTTTATTTAATACATATGAATGATGTATTTATTATGGGAGGCAATCATTAACACCAAGTGATTGCTATTGGAGAGCGAAAAAGAGAAGCGTCGTGATGCACCCATGACCCCTCCTAAAGATAAGAGGTGGCATTCCGCCAGTGGCACTCCCGTCTGAGAAAAACCAAATACAAGCTCGCCCCAGAACTTCTCAAGGAGTAAAACTCCAGCTCCCCGCCAACGAAGTGACAGATGGGAATGAGAACTAGGGGTATATGTTCACAACACAATGGTGGATATCCTCGAACACAACTCTGAACTCATTTCAACCTCTTCTAAACATTACTCATGAGGAAATGGTAACCACTACCCAACGTATACCCCGACTACCTCCCATCTTTGTCAGAAACGTACAAAGCTTTTACTTGATGTTCAAAAAATTAAAAACTCAACATATCAGGGTACACAATTAACCGAATTGGTCACCCAGACCGACAAGCACCACTTAATATATTCCACTCCTAATGACCTGCTCCAATCCAGTGTGCATCAATAATTTCACTTCCCCAATTACCCTTTCTGTAGTATACTGACCACCTAACAAATCCATCACCTCAAATCAGCTCCAAAAACACTGTAAATCCTCAAGTCCCCGTTTCCTCTCCGGCGGAGATTATAATGCGAAACACCTACAGTGGGGCATGAGAACGACCAGCTCCCGTGACCATGCTCTGCATAATGCTATCTTCTCTCACAATCTCTCTAATCTAAGTCTGTCCTCTCCTACCTACTGGCCCACTGATGTAAACCGTCTTCGAATTATTCTGGATTTTTCATTTGTAAAAGGAAAAATTCCAGAATTCCCTTTCATCGCTCCGTAACAGAATTAAATGACCTTTCACACGACCATAACTATCCTCCAAATACTGTCTCTCACGCCCATCCATTGAGAATTGCCTTCAACCTTAATAAATAAATGATCCCATTGACTGACCATTTTTAAAACTCTACTAAGAAGAGTCGCTTGACCTGAAGAGCAGGATGAAGTTGTCCAGTTCCTTACTACCATGAGCCAGCAGTGTCTTTGGAAGGCAAACTTAAAAACCCTCCTGCACCCACTCCACTATAAATTCAGCTGAGCCCCTCCGTCATCCATTAAAAACCTCATAGTGGCTAAGCGTCAAGCTCGAGCTATAGAGCCCTGTTCCAGAGACAGACATCCCTCAGATCGTAGGGAGTTCAACCAAAACCAAAACCGTCTCGTAAAACAAAAACTAGGTGCTTTACGAAATAAGGCATTTAATGCCTACCTTTCTAGCCTCTCAAAAGCAGATAAATCCCTCTTAACTGCTACTCGCAGGATTCTGAAGTATCATGAACCTTCTGTCCACTTACGTCGAGAAGATGATTCCTGGGCCTCTTCTGACAAAGACAAGTCCCAAATGTTTGCCCAGCATCTAAAGCAAACATTCACTCCTCATCCAGATCCCGATAACTTGTCCAATAACGCGGAGGTAGAGGAGTCACTGGATATACCATTACCAATGTCCTTACCGATTAAGGCAGTGACACCTTCTTATAAACCTGCCTATAAATCTGCCTAAACGCAAAGCACCCGGCTAAGATTTAATCACCGGGCTAATACTTCGAAATCTATCCCAAAAGGCAATTGTTTTCCTCACTTACCTCTATAATTGTGTCCTTCGAACCACCCATTTTCCACTTTTCTGGAAAATTTTTGAAATAATCCTATTTCCCAAACCCGGTAAACCTTCTTCTAATACTATAAATATTATTTATTTTGTGGTCTTTAATCCCACGTAAATTTAGATAATTTTTAGTGCAAGGGAACAGAATAAAAAAATCTAATNTGCAATCTCGCAAAAGCTCTTGGCATAAGAGTTAGGGGAAGATATAAGGGTTGTAAATATAAATAGTTTGCACCTGAAGGAGAGATTTAGAACCCCAAAGGCCGTCTAAAGGCTAAGCCCACCATTTTTGTAGTTATAGGTAGCACTATTCCAAAAGTGTAATAACTACCAAAAGTGGAAGAAGGGTATTGTGCACGAACAGTTCTCATCAAGATATATTAGTGGGAGGCGGTAACGAAACGTCCACTATCGAACGGCTGGTGATTAGTGGGACAGGCTGTTGTGTCTCAGTGTAGCAACATACATCTACATCAATACAAGTCTTCTTTACAACAACTCCGGTTCCAAAAATGATAGACATATGGTAAATGTAAAAGACTAATCAATAATAGACACCAAAAAGTAAAATAAAAAAACTCGTTAAAGCTGACATTAGGGAGATACAGATGGGCGGTCCTACTACATTAAGAACGTTGTTATTTAATTACAAGAACTGTACAAGAAGCGAACAAAAAAAAATTAATGTTGGAGAGATTATCGAACCTACCTCAGTGGTGTAGAGGTCAGCACTCCAACCCGGAAAATAGAAGACCCAGTTTCGATTCCCAACTGTGGTAATACACTGATGAAGGCCTGCGATTCAGGCCAAAAAGTAAGACCGAATACCTGACAATCCTTCATCATATAACTTGACCGTCAACAAATTTAACTCTAAACGTGTTAGCGTTCCAAAATTACATTTTGCTCCAATTGCGATATAAAAAAGAGTTATAAAAAAAAGTCCTTACCGCAGGTTGTTTCATTTAGAGGGGAATTAAAGTGAGATAAAATGAGGATTTATATCTTACAAGCGAG
Organism: Oncopeltus fasciatus; assembly: GCA_000696205.2. Taxonomy (NCBI): domain Eukaryota; kingdom Metazoa; phylum Arthropoda; class Insecta; order Hemiptera; family Lygaeidae; genus Oncopeltus; species Oncopeltus fasciatus. The sequence goes on along the minus strand of KZ808695.1, from coordinate 157,255 downwards.
ATAAACATAAAAGGTATGACCAGTAAACTTGTCGCTACACTGACCGGGAGTGGGGGGGGCGCTCATCCATCGTAGTTATATTTCAAACTCTTCCAAGGGTTTGCGAAAAAACCTTGAATAGCGAATTTCGTTCTATTATTTTAAAAAATAACTCTAGCATCCGAAATGTTTAACGGACAATACTTTTGGCTTCTGCGATATAAGATCGGTGAAGTTCATTGTCACTTGAATAGCTTAATTTCTCAACGAGAAATCTGCTAAAAAAAAGGTATGTGTGGGTAATTGCACCCTTACACTAAAGATCAGTAAAGGGTGAAGCAAAAGGCATCGCAAAGATTAACCATGGAGTTATTTATCTAAGATATAATAATATACATTTTTTGTAATAGTACTTACCAACGAAGTTTTAAAAATATTGCTAAAAACAATCAATATTTATTATAAGCGGATAGTCATGTCTAAAAATGTATTAATGTGCTTCAAAATGTAACAAAATTGTATTAAAATTAGTTAATATATTGATATAATCAAATTATGATTATGCTTTTAATGTCTAGTATGTCAAATCATTATAGATATCTTTACTTACTTGATGACATTAAAAACTTAAGCATTATTTAAGGTGTCTATTAAGTTATTTTATGTTGAAAAGACATTAAGGTTGATCTGTAGATGCCCTGACAGAAATAAGATGGCCAACTTTTCTCATTTCAACCTGTTTCTCTATTCCATAAGTTTTGCAGCAGACATTATTTGGTTAGTAAAGGATCTATGTGAGTGGCCTCTTTGAAGCTGGCTGGGCATCCACAGAGGTACCAAATATACTTGCAAGTAGAGCCCTACCGTATTTTCCCGTGGAGGGGAACTCTGCGTCTGACATCTCTTAATCGTCGCTGGTTTCGACTCCAGATTGACACCAAACCTGAGGAAAGAAAGCAAAAGTGATGTTATTCGCTGCCTTGTCAGGGATTTAGTGACGATAAAACAAAATGAAAAATATTCGGGGCGCCAGGCTAGCTCAGGGGATCCGTACGGGTCTCGCATCCTGACGGCGCGGGTTCAAATCCCGCCCAGGTCACTCTTTTATTTATAAATGGAAGCTTGTCCTGAGCCATGGGTGTTTAAAATGGGGTAGATAGCCCCTTCCTCCAATGACCTTAAGTGGTTGCAAGGGAGGCTAACACAGCAAAAAAAAAAAAAAAAAAAAAAAAAAAAANGTTGAATACAGACAGTGACAGTGAACACATGTATTCGGCCAGAAGATGGACAATGTCCGAAAGCGCTCGCCAACAGAAGATGGTTTGCAGAAACCAATGAAGACGGATAATAGAAGGTATGATAGTTCTGTTAAATTATTTTATGATAAATAGACACTAAGGTTGATCTGTAGATGCCCTGACAGAAATAAGATGGCCAACTTTTCCCACTTCAACCTGTTTCTCTATTCCATAAGTTTTGCAGCAGAAATTATTTGGTTAGTAAAGGATCTATGTGAGTGGCCTTTTTGAACCTGGCTGGGCATCCACAGATGTACCAAATTGCAAGTAGAGCCCTACCGTATTTTCCCGTGGAGGGAAACTCTGCGTCTGACATCTCTTAAACGTCGCTGGCTTCGACTCCAGATTGGCACCAAACCTGAGGAAAGAAAGCAAAAGTGATGTTATTCGTTTCCTTGTCAGGGATTTAGTGACGATATAACAAAATGAAAAATAGACATCTAAATAGGAACTTTAAAATTTCCCTAAATGAAACTCTCACTGATCAATATATTGACATTTGTTGCTTACGACCCTTTCTGATGTAAATATCATCCATTTGAGTTATTTTCGGAATGGATAATATTCCTGTAGTTATATCGCACCTCTAATTGATTAAGACCTATTAGAAGGTATACTATTGATCATTTTGAAAAACTGTCAATCATAGTGCAAATTCAGGGTTTTTATGTAATTAAAAGAGTCAATTTATATTTTAGTGAAAAGAACATGGGGAGTTGGTATAATTTTATATTCAGTTTAGTCAGTTTTTCCATGTTTTTTTTTTGTTTTTTTTTTGTAATGGCATCCCGACTACTAGGGTCATTAATGCCTTTTACATACAGCAATGGATGATTGTTCATAACGTTTGCCGCGAAATATGGAGGTAGAAAGTCGAAAGCAGCCCGCGACGGAGGGGGCACGAACAGGAGGCCATGTCCCGGTACGAGGCAATTTTTCGGTTTTATTTCACTAAAGATGAAAGAAAATTATTAATATACGCAATAATTAGCGATTGATTGCCAACAATATATTTTTCTTGCATAGGAATAATCTTGATGCCGAGGTGGTGAGGTTTAACTCCATGATAGTCTCATTACAACTTGTAATTTAGGGTTAAATCCAAATTAAATTTATTATATACGCTTAAAAAAATATTTTGATCAGTTTTTACAATCTTCGAATTTTTTTTCGCATTCATCATGATGTAATACATCCATGAAACATTAAACTCCGTAGGCTATATGAGGTTTAATGTATTTAGTACTCAGGGCTTTCCTGTGTAATGTGTCAGAGGAATGTTAGAAGTAAGACGTTAGTCAGCTCTTATTGAACATATTTTTAAACTTTTGAGTATTAGTTTTTGTTTGGACTGGTTGATGTTGGGGGATTATCTTTACCTGCAGTTAAGATTTGTTTGTTCGACTATCCTGGGAGAGATAATTCTCTCGTTGCCATTTTAGAATTATTGTTCGGTTGGCATTTCTGCAAAACATTGTCGAGACTTTCTTAAAGATCTCGTTTTCGAGCGGGTTGATCGGATTTATTCAGGAGAGGTAATCCGCCGGGTTGTTGGATCTACCTAGCGCACATATCTGATTTCAAACTAAAAGTCAGAGAAAAAGCATTTCAACCTCAAGAGTTTTGTCTATAGTGGATTATAAGCGCTCAACTTACAGCAAAGAGTTGTAGATAAGAAGTATGGCCATCATGCGACGTAAGTCCCATCACGGCAGACATGACTTCAGACTTAGACTTAAGCCTAATCAACGACGCGTCGTGGCCCTATTTTGTAATAAAGTATACGGTCCAAACCTTAGTGGCAAGAGTGAGAGAGGATGGATGTACTTGGTGAGACCAGGTCGACCAAACCCTTTAGGCCGTCTAATAAGGGTCGCCATGGCATCGCTACCTAAGCCCCACCTAACCCAGCTACAACCACAACATATCCACAGCCAAACCGCTTAACTCGCCTTAACAGTCAGTTCTCTTGGTTAAATATATTAAGAGATGTTTTTAATTAGTTCATAACATCAGTCGATTATTTAAGATTGTTGGATATATTATTTTTAGCTAGGTTTATTGAGTATGAGTTTTTTAATGTTTTTACAGAAGGAATCTGACAAGGTCATAACTCCAAGAGCGCGAGAATCCCAACGACCCGTAATCGCTGAACATTCTCAAGGGGCGACCCACTTCCACTCCCATTCTTCAGCCCATTATCCTCAGGAGCTTTGAATTGGGTCCTTTCATAATATTTAGCCACTGAGCGTTGGTTTGGATAAGGAATTATCTGCCATATTGATAATGGAAAATGTCCAAGGGGCCAAACTACAAACGAAAGTTTCTTTCCAGTGGTTGGGGAGTTTTTTCTTGTTAGTTTTCCTACAAAAAGTATCGAGAGAAATGCTCTTAACCCAAAATTAAAACCGTCATTAGTTATTGAAGTCAAGTAGTTGAAGGACAATATATAATAATCTTTGCTATTAATATTTACAGTCTTCTGTAAATTCTGGAAGTATTTTCTGTAAAAATCATATTGCACGTTGGAAGGTGTGAGGGACATTTTCAATCTTAAGATCATAAAATTTCGTATTCCTCAACTTCAGTAGAAATCGATATCGCTCTATTGTTAATTTTATCAGGATTTTTAACGGTAGAACTCGAAACGACACTGATAGGTTTTACGACCTATTTTATCGAAAATAATATCATCATTAAGAAGGGGTCTGTCTTCAAGTGAACTGTCGTTTAGTTTCCTACAGCCAATAACGAATCTTATTTTCATCTCATGATTTTTCTAGGGACCACCCAAAAATATTATTTAAAAAAGAGTTAGAAGGCATAATTTTGTTCCCTAATAGTTTATCTCAATTTTTACATGCCTCCATTTAGCGCACTGGAAAATCATCCTTTACTTTTGCTTCATAAGAATTTTTCTGTTTATCTCGTTATTTCCTAATTAACTTTAATTAATTTAGTTATTAATAAATTAATTAATTTAGTTATCCAGTTATCCCTGCTGGAGCTCCAGTATGACGGACTTATTTGAATATTTTTGGTTCTTTCTCGTCAATGCATTAGGAAAAAAATATATCCTTTGACTCTTAATTAGCCGAATATTGTACTACATTTAATCATTTCTCAGAATCATCCTAAATCTACGGGGAAAAAAAAATGTTAGGTCCCCTTACGGAGAATTTTTCCCACAAGGTTTTAGTTTTTTTTCTTTTCTTTTTTTTTGCAAAATTGAGGGTAAGAGCACCTCCCCCCATCCCGGACTCCCTTGAAGAGTAACTTCGCGGGCGGGAGGGCAGATCGCCTCATGTGGGGGGAGGTTATTCACCAGATTATAATTAGCAGGAGGGAGGATTAGAACAATTTTAATATATCGCTGAATCAAAAATTTATTAGGGAAATAAAACAAATTAAATTAAATAATAAAAAACTTAATAGCGGGACAAAATTAGAAGAGGAGATCCCAAATTAAATAAATGAAACCATCACAAAGTCGCCAACAGAAGATGGTTTGCAGAAACCAATGAAGATGGATAATAGAAGGTATGATGTCAATATTACGTTGAAATACACCAAAGTCTCATACATCAACTGAAATTTTTGCAAGCAGCACCTTTTATTTTCTATTTTAGAGTAAAGTATGTAAATCGTACAAAATGGTGCTACTAAGGCATATATACTTATATTTAACTGGAACCGAACCCCAACTAGTCATCTATTAATACTTATATTTAACACTCCATTTAACACTCCATTTCCCCCAAATCCATTAGGATATATCCCCCTAAGAAATACGTGGACGGTAACATGTTTCAGGCTTTTACAGAGGATGTCGCTGTAGAAAATACCATACTTGTTGTAAACGTGGTGAGAGCATACATGTAGGTGTAGGCCCTTCGGGATCCCCATACATTTATGTTCTGGGATGCAGCATGGGGCGAAAATGCAGCTTGGCTCTCAGCCTAATACCTAGCAACAGCATAACTAACAACAAATAATAAAAACTTAAACTTAACAACTTATACTTAATAGCATACTTACGACTTATACTCAACAATAAGTTTATAACCAAACCTATCAATCGAACAACTATACTTAAGACATTAACAAGTTGACAACTCTACAAGAGCAATACCTAACTCAGCAATGTTCTAGAGCACCCTACAGGCATACAAATAACACCCCCTCCCAGCCACCAATTGTAGCTATGGGCTGAGGCTTTGTTCCCCCCCAACACCCCTCAATACTCACCCTTCCTTCTCGGAAGAGGACCTCGCGCCGTGACTCATTCCCTCCCTACTCCCTCCCTTCCAGGAGGACCCCCACCACCACCATTATCGGAACCATCGTAACCTCCTGCCCTCTTTACCAGCAGTGGCAACCAGCCATCACTCTCCATTAACTCTTGCTCTCGGGCCACTCTCAAAGTCCCTACTCATATGTCTCTTATCACCCTCTCATTCTTTACCTGTTTCTAGCACCAATAAAGACGGTTCACAAAATTATTAAAAATTATTAACAACAAGGCATCTGTTTTAGGTTTTGCTTTTTCTGCATCTTTTAAAAATGTACTGCATGAGATTCGAGTCAATATGTTATTATTAGGTAAATAACCTAAGGGTTATTATCACTACCAATGAATATAGTACTATCGTACCTTCTATTATCCGTCTTCATTGGTTTCTGCAAACCAACTTCTGTTGGCGAGCGCTTTCGGATATTGTTCATCCTCGTGGCCGAAGTTGAATAAGCAGAATACAGACAGTGACAGTGAACACATGTATTCGGCCAAGAAGATGGACAATGTCCGAAAGCGCTCGCCAACAGAAAATGGTTTGCAAAAACCAATGAAGACGGATAATAGAAGGTATGATGTCAGTATTAGGTTGAAATACACCAAAGTCTCATAAATCAACTGAAATTTTTTCAAGCAGCACATTTTATTTTCTATCTTAGAGGCTTTTTAATCAATGAAGAAGCTCTATCGTTATAGGATAAAATGTTAGATATATAGGGTATCAGCAGTGCGCTGGTTTATAAGAAAGTAGCAATTGGTTTCTCAATTGATAGATCTATGGAAGATCTTTGGCCTAGAAGAGAAGGAATGTGGAAGGGAGTGTGATATTTAATATTATTAGTTGTGTAGAAGGTTATGTCACATACGACTGATATAATCGTGAGTACCGATGTACTATATACTAGTATATATACTAGACCCCGAGCAAGGACACAAGGAATGCGCAAGGTCAAGTCGTACAGGCAAGGTGAAGGTCGGGTAGGTGTGGCAAACATGTTGAGCATAATACTGTATCAATTTTTCCATATATATGTGAACGTCTATTGCTTGTAAGTTAGAATTATGAAGACATGGTATAATAAAACATATTTAAATCTTATGGTTTTTTAAGATAATTAATTCTAGATTGGTTTGTATTGGTTTCTCCTCTAGGATCACAAGGATTTAATAGGTCAGTTTGTGATAAGCTAGGAGTTTGTAATGAGGATCTTCTCCCTCGTGATCTTCTAAAAACGGTAAGGCTGCCTGCCTGGCTTCTTGAAAGAGTGTTCAAACAGTTTACCCTTCTCGCAGTTATTGTTTGTTTTAGATTGACCTGTTTATAAATTTTCATTTAAATTATTTATTACTGGATTAGAATGGGATTAATTTTTAGTTTGAGAAGAGGATGGACTAGTAAGATTTACCTTGAGGTTAAGTATTCTACTTTATTTGATTATGATGGAAATTTTCAAGGCGCTTAGAGGGTAATCGTTGTTCGTGAATAGGATTGATTTAATCGTCTAAAGAGCATGTCTTTCCTCGCTTGCTTAATTTTCCACAAACATGTAATTTCGGTTTACATAATCGAGTTTCACGAAGGACCTTGAAGCATTCGCAACAGAGTTTTAATGTAGGGACTTGTTCTGACACTTAAGAAGACACACTTCGAGCTGTTCGGGTCAATTAAAATTTATTATTCATTCAATATATTTTTTCATAAACATTGATGATAAAGTTATTGATTAAACTGTCAACAAGAAATGAACACATTACAAGTTATTAATAGCTTTGAATAGTTCAGTTGAACGGTTAAATTCTATTTTTTTTTTTTTTTTTTTTGTAATTTAAACATTTTTTTAGAGGTACTTTCTTTCAAGATTGCTACTCCAAATTGAAAAAACTTTATTTTTGTAAGAGGTGCATAATTATTTTTAATGTGCTGTAGTTTGGAAAATACTCCTTTTTTTTTCGTTATTTATTTTTGTGCACATTTTAATACATTTTGTTGTAGCTGGTGTTCAAAGAGCTTCAAATATCCGTGAGCTTCGGTTGTATGTTATTAGTTTGAAACAATTAATGCGAGGAAACAGGATAAAAAATCTAACTGTCCCAGCCAGGACTCGAACCTGGATCTCCTGCTATCCGGGCCGGTGTACTTCCATTGCACCACCGGGACGAGTAGATAACTTATTAAATTCCCTCTACAGTAGCGAGAGCCTAACCCACGAGAAAGACTAATACATCGTCTTATGCTCGAAGGAGCCGACATTGTCTAGCTATTTATCGACTCTCGTTATTTACTTTTTTTAATTTTCATTTACAAATATTAATTTCGTCGTTAATTTCAAATGTCGTTATTATTCCGCGTAAATTTCAAACAATTAATGCGAGGGAATAGAATAAAAAATCTATCTGTTCGAGCCAGGAGAAAAGTTATCTAGCTCGTCCCGGTGGTACAATGGAAGCATACCGGCCCGGAAAACAGGAGATCCAGGTTTGTGCCCTGGCTGGGACAGATAGATTTTTATTCTCTTCCCTCTCATTAATTGTTTAAAATTTATGTGGGATAACAAACCAAAACTAAATTAATATTTGTTATTTGTTTCATTTTTTTCTATTATGAATAACCAAAAATTGAGTATATTATTTACAGATAGTAATATNTGTAGTTGTGGTTTATTATCCCACGTAAATTTTAAACAATTAGTGCAAGGGAATAGAATAAAAAATCTATCGGTCCCAGCCAGGACAAAAGTTATCTAGCTCGTCCCGGTGGTGCAATGGAAAGCACCCGGAAAGCAGGAGATCCAGGTTCAATTCCTGGCTGGGACAGATAGATTTTTATTCTATTCCCCCTCATTAATTGTTAAAAATGTACACGGGATAATAAACCACAACTAAATTAATATTTGTTATTTGTTTCATTTTTTCTATTATGAATAACCAAAAATTGAGTATATTATTTTACAGATAGTAATATGAGTAAAGTATTAGTTCAGAAAATAAATAAAGATATAAAAAAGGATGTGGTACTCTTTGAGAGAACACGTAGGGGATGATAACTGGCAGTTATTCTCTGTAGGAGATAGGTCTTGTACTACCTCACGCTTGTGACTTATCACTAACAAACATGCATATATATTCAATGAAAGTCAAAAATATGCCCTCTTCCAACAAAAATTCCATGTATACGGGGACGTTTAATTGGCCCTTGAGAAATATAATGCTTATTAGCATTCTAAAGTGTTATTATCACTATCAATGAATATAGAACTATCATACCTTCTATTATCCGTCTTCATTGGTCTCTGCACATCATCTTCTGTTGCCGACCGCTTTCGGACATTGTCCCGAATACCTCGGGCAGTTGAATACAGTCAGTGACAGTGTACATAAGTATTCGGCCACGAGGATGAACAATGTCCGAAAGCGCTCGGCAACAGAAGATGGTTTGCAGAAACCAATGAAGACGTATAATAGAAGGCATGATACTTATTAGTATTACTAATAAAGTTTTTTTTCCACGCCTAATAAATAAAATATAATGAACACAGAATTTGGAAACTAAATAATTTTATTTCCTTCCTTTTATGGCTTCCGTGGGGAATTTTAAAGGCAGTAATAGCTACCGGATGGGACCCCCGGCTGAGGTGACGATATTCCCAACTGCTGTTCCCATATCCATGCGCCACGCATGGCTTCCCCTGCCGCAGAAGTGGTGAGCCCTGATCCAGCTGTTGTTTACTACTTATTAATTATAACTCAGTCTAAATATATTATTGACAAAAATAAATCAGATCCGACAAATAAGTTCATTATGTCAATAAGTATTGAGTCATTTCCTGACCAGTCATGGAAATGTGAACCTAGGGACAGGACGTCCTCTCTCGTCTTCATAATAGCCCTGAAGATGGCTTACAATGTAAGTCGAAACCTTGGCAGATAATCTTTTAAAAAATACACTTTCTTTTTTTAATTTGCATTTTTTGGATCTACCTTGACCGGACCCCAACTAAAATCATCTAATAACAAGTATTATAGTGATTTCCAATATCATGTAGACAACACTGGAACCCAATTGAGTTTGTTACTGCCTGGTATGTTTGTTATATTGCAAATTTCTACATTTTATATTTTTTCTTTTGTTTACTTTGAAGTAGTATATTCTTCAGATATAAAATTAAATTGAGTTCTTTAGTTTTTGTATATAATTTTTCATTATAATTATCCAATGTAGTAAGAGACTCTCTTAGGGTGACCAAAAGTCTCTTACTTACTATAGAGTAACCAAATCATGAATCACAACCTCTCTTTCATTTCTTTCCTTATTAATCATTTTGATGAAAACTATATGCATTTCTTTCCATCTTTGAAATTGGCCTATTTATGTTTACCGGAGTTTGCTTGATCAATCCCAACCTCTCTTTCATTTCTTTCCTTATTAATTCATTTGTCTTGTAGCTTGATTGTCATACATATTGTTTCAATTTCCTCCTACTTAGTGATGATTCTTTAGTGAAGCTCGATTATCGCCCCCCAACCTCTTTCTGTAATTGTAACATGGTTGTCCGACGGGTTTGTGATGCATAGACGGCCCATGGCAGTGGACTTCGAGACAATAGCAGCATACAATACATCCCTATCAATTCTCCCACGGCAACCAGCCTTTGCCGATAAAGGGAATACTGTTATCTCGTAATCGTTTTCCTGGAGGTTTTTATAATCTCTCACATATCCTTATCCTTCAGTATACCATTTAGTGATAAGATTAGTTGGAGGACTTAATTACATTATTTAAATTTCAATTATGTATCAGACCAGTTTTTGAGCTGTTTGTGGCCAGGATTGTACTTGCAAAATTTTCCTCCCCCCCCCCCCCACACACACTCACAAATATATATATTTATATATATATATAATATTATGTCTGTCTCTGCGGATTCTAGAGTCCGTAATTTATAAACTTTATAAACAGTGAAATAACCTTCGGTATGTATGCTTCTTTTTGAAAAGCGTTTGATGACGTCTTTAAATGCATAAAATCCGTAAGGGGAGAGGAAGTTTAAAGGAAAACCAAAATTAAAATTATTATTATTCTCAATATTATTAGCGTTACGAAAAAAATGTACCTAAATGTATAGTATTTATATTCTAATGAAAAAGATGTTTAAGAATGTTATTTCATTATTTCGAGTTTTGAGCGGGTGTTTTTACTTTTTAAAAATACAAACCAAATTCAATATTTAGGCTCTTCAATGAAACAATTTATATTAGATTAAAATTGGATGAGGTTTACGGAGGAGGGGGGTTACACGGATTTCAGATCCTATCGGATAAGAGAGGCATGGTCCTAAATTTCAGAATTATACGTTGATTACTCCGAGTAAACGTCCATGGGAGTGTGTTTGCGCATGTAAATCACTTGTATGCATCATAGACTCCGCTGTCAAACGATATTTGAAGCACTCTGGGCTTTTATGCAAATCTTCAGATGAGTCCTTTATTCGGATAAGGAAGTTTAGAGGAACAGCAAATAGAAAAAATATTTTTATCTTTCTCATTATTGATACAGATGGCGCGAAACAAAACAAATAGGCTTTGAGTCAGAGTAGCGGGGACTTCACTGGGTTTAACTCATTCTACTACAAAAGACAAGTGAATTTCTCGCCTACTTCTTGAGGCAGACCCGGAGTGTTTACTAGTTGTCAATAGTTGTATGCAAGTAAGTTGTCTTCTGGCAATTGCCTCTTCAACTGCTATCGTCTACACAAGGCTAATATGCAGTTCTTGCTTGACTTACACTTTTGCTTGTTTGATCAATCCGCCCCCAATAAGAACCATTGTTTTTCGTCATTCGAATTGGAGCTTGAATGTCATACATTGAGTTTTCATTTCCCCTTGCTTTATGATAATTGTTCAAGTGGGGCCCGCTAATCGCCCCACAACCTCTTTATGCACATGGTTGTCCAGTGGGTGTGTGAGGCATGGACGCCAGATGGCAGTGGATACAGAGATCCCATGCACTGGTGACATTAAGTCCCATGCAATTCTCTCACGGTATCCCACAACAGTCCTTATCAATAAAGGGGATCCTGTTATCTCGTAAACGTTTTTAACGGAGGTTTTTATCCATATTCTCCCTACTTAATTAGAACGTTTCATTATTTCTGTTAATGTCCCTTTTTTACCTTCCTTTATGAAAATATAATTGCCACTATCATAAAAATAAAAAAATAAATAAGCAAGTATCATTAATATCAAAGAATTGATCTTCGACCATTATTTCAATGTATTAAAAAAAAGAAAGGATAAGAAAAATAATGGAAATTAAATATGGAATATGGAATGAATTGTTGATCAAGTTCTATGATGGGAGGATTTTCGGNAATTAATTTATAACCAACTAATTTCTAAAAAAAACTTTTTAGTTATAAATTAGTTTTCAATTCTTCAACTACCATGACCGAATTCTCGAGAATCCTCTCTTCATTAAATATGGGATATTGGTTGACCGTTGATGATCAGAAGAAGCAGATAGCCGGGGTTAGGTCAAAGGTGTAACTATGGCTGAGAACACGCAATTTGTTTCTCCCTCCATTCGTTATTTATATAGCCCTAAAGAATGCCTGAAATTCAGTCCATAACTTTGGCAAAAAAAAAAAATATTGGTTCACCAATTCGTCTTTATTAATTATTAAACCTTTGACCGAACCCCGATTATCTCCTACTCCATAATCAAATTAATTTATAATCGACATATGGCAAAAAAAAATTACTCTTGAAAGAAGTTTAAAATTACAATAAAATTCAATTTCAAGGTGGATAAAGTTATGAAAATTCAAAGACAATCTAGTGATTTCTCGGCCAAGAATTGGCAATACCTGTCGTGTTAGATCCATTACTAAACTGTTCTATTTTCAAGATGAGGCCAAGGTGTCGCCAACACCAAGTACGGCTTATCTTCGTACAACTATTCTACATCGAGTGATATTAGGTGCTACATATCTATTTACATTATTATTATTTTTGATGCTACTAAGAGACAACTGAAGAACATGTCTTCTGGTGACAAGGCTCTAAGAAGGCCGGAATGAAACAGTACAGCAGAGAATGGGGACAGTGCAGACTGTTTACGAAAGGATTGGGCAACGGCGGTTGCGATGGTAAGGACACTGTAGGAGAATGCTAAAGGATCGTAGGCCGAACCGGGACCCAGTAACAGGAAAGAATGTATAAAAAAAAAAAAAACTGTCCTTACATTTATGTTTAATATTACTTTAGTTTATGAATGTAAGTAGAAGGATTATTAGATGATTTTAGTTAGGGTTCGGTCTAGGTAGATCCAAAAAAAATACACAAAAAAAAAAAGTGTATTTTTTAAAAGATTATCTGATAACGTTTCTGCTTACATTGCAAGCCATCTTCAGGGCTGCCTATCATGAAGACGAGAGAGGACGTCCTGTCCCTAGGTTCACATTTCCAATACTGACGTTGGCAGATAATCTTGTAAAAAATACACTTTTTTTTAATTTGTATTTTTTTGGATCTACCTTGACCGAACCCCGACTAAAATCATGAAATAATAATATCTACGGTCAAAAAACTCTCCTTCTGTAACTAGGACTTCGACCACCACTCTCATCCCTTAGCATACACGACCAGTTCAACCGAAGCTTAGGTCTTATCAGCTTGTAAGAGGAAAAGTCTAATTTACACTTATATCTTAAATGACGCCTGCTGTGTTTACTTTTAGATAAAAAAGGGCCCACATAATGTGGATTGCTATACGTAGAAAAGCGTAGGCTTTATCTAATTCCGCCTTTCGTAGTCTTCGGATTGACTCGTTTCTTCTCGCCGACATCAAGTAGGCTCCTTCATGGAGAGGAACAACGTATGTAGTTGTATTCCAGAGTTCTCTCGTGCCGCTAATCGCCTCTTTTCTAATGTGCTGACAACAGGCCATAGAGGTGTGTCTTTCTAGAGGGTAGTGATGCATTAGGGAACTTTGCTTAGATATTTTGTAATTATATTTAATTTTTGTGAATTCCAGAATGGTTAATGAGGTTGTACTCATAACACATTTTTGAAAATGTTCATAAAAACGTAAAGAGATAGTCACTAAAATTCATTTATTGACTGTCTGTTAACGCTCTGCAAGTGATATCAGTTTGTTAAATATATATAATGGCATTTTGAATGCCGCTTAAGAATGCAAAAAGAAAGACAGAACCGATAATAATCAAAATCGGACCAATAGTAGTGAAGGATTACCTGCAATATGACAAGTTGGAGTCAAAACAACTTTTTTCGTAGCATAAATCATTATGGTAGTACAACTATCAATAAAACCAATTATAATTTTAGTGTAACGAAACCGAATGTAGTGAAACATTCGTATATCAAAGAACGAAAAATTTAAGGAGTTACACAGCGAAATTGAACCATTAGAAGTGGCTCCCTGAACTCTAAATTCTAATTGCGGTTTGGATGTCACAATTAGTTAGTTTTCAAAGAGGAATTTGTCATGTGATTTTTACTTACTGAAAGGCCCTGATTCTAGTATCTAGTAGCCTATTCCGTAGCGGTTTTCTAACGCGGAACGAATGCTAAAGGCCTTGATTCGTGTCCCGGATGATCTACCGGTTCTTTCTGTGAGCTATTGGCTCTGAAGTTTAACGTACACAGTACTAGTACACCAGGAAGAGATTAGTAGTGAGAGGAAAAGATAACTGCCCCCGTGGATTGAAATCCGTCAGTCTACAGGTAACAAACTCATCTAACGGAGTAAACCTCAACCGAAAATCACAGGAACTCAATAGTTAGTGAAAGTAGGGAGGGGGGGGCTAATCAAACTGCTTCTGGAAAACTATCTTATGGCGTATCCGAATTTTAAATAATTGCACATAAGAACGGTATAGATCTCTTAGGCTTTGACAAGCGTTCATACTACCAAATGTAAGGTAAGGCTTAAGGACCCCTCGTGCCCACACACGCCCGCACATACATCATTATTTTCTGCTGTTATGAATGGCAGGGTTAGGTGTACTAACTCACAGCTGCTGTGGCGAATTTTTAAGTGTAATTTAACACACTATTACAAACTACACGCTACTAACCATGCCTCACCGCCAGTTACGACATCAACTAATCCATGTACCATGTACGAAAGGCTCTCGAGACATACCCGTACATTTTATATATATATATANNNNATATATATATATATATTTCTTTTTTTTTTAAACTTGCATCGAATTTCGCTCAACGAAAGAAACGCCGCTGTTCGCCATGACGAGAAATAATTCTTCAACAACAGGAAAAAGTACAGCTGAAATTCTTCTTTTTATACAAGTTGTTCTACCTCTTTGTTCCCCGAGTTAGATAATTGATGAGTCATTCAACGAGGATGAAGTCAGTAGATCTCCATCTCGTTTTCTCTCTCGCATTGAGTCAGTGCGTAGCAAGTAACCGCAGGGAAATAGTTGTCCCACTGCTGTTTTGTATATTTAAAGGTATTGGGCGGTATTGATAATAAAATATTTATACAAATTGTTTTGTATCAAAAAAATTCTCCCTACATAAGAAAAATATTCAACCAAACAACTAATATATAAGTATATATATGTGTATATGGTATATATAAATGCATATAATTCGAAATAATTATTTGGTTTATAATTTGTTTTAAAAAAACAGGAAAGCAAAAACAAAACAATGAAGAGAAAGACTGAGAGACTCATGATGGCAGTGACCTCGGTAGCTATCAGTAGGCGGAACCACAGGGAATTATTATTCATTTGGCAGGCTTATAATATAAGAATAAAAATAAGAACCTTCACATCAGTACAATGAAGCGACTTTTGAAAAATTTCAACATATCTTCTCCGACCCTACATTGGAGAAGCTAAAATTTTCGTTAAAATTTTTTATACGTATATTTATATTGATTTAAGATTCTGTTTGGAAACCGTTGGATGAGTTCGTTTAAGGCAGAAATCGGGAGAGGGTAGAGGAGGGGTTATAAGAAGACAGGAGATTTAATATATTAATACTTTCTATATTATTTGCATTATGAAAAAAAATAAAATAAATAGGGTGAAACAAAATAGATCTAAAAATACTTTTATAACGTTCATATTATACAAAATAAATTTAAAAAAAGTATTTGAAGGGCTTTTTTTATTTTTATAACATGGAAACCAAACTCGATATTTATTTATTACAAGCCCTTGAGAGAATTTATTTTTGGTCTAAATCAGATAATTAAAAAAAGGGGGTTTTAGCGGGAGACAAAAATTTATAATCGTAATATCTTCGCGCATGCCATTTTCTACCTATTATGTTCTACAGATTTTTTTTACAAAAAACACTTGTTAAAGTCGAAATTTAGGAATGTAACTACGGTGAAGGGTTTTCCCACCCTTCCTTTCGAGGGGGCCTAAAGTTAATGGTCATACCTACTATGCTCCTTGTTCTCTCCGGATTGTAAATTAAATTTCCTTACCTACACTTATTTACCATATATGCTGGTTTAATGGAACATGAGAACTCTGCTTAGATTACGCAGCTCCTGTGTGGTAGACTTCATTTTGTAAGGCTATTGACATCAAAAACAACTTTTTTAAATAGCATAATCTCTGGAATTGTGACTTTACATTATATAAATGAAAAATGTCGGAATCCCTGATGATCTAGTACATTTCCTATTCTGGAAAAATAAATGTTAGAAACCCATGGAGGGATTTGAATATCGAATATTAATACCTATTTGGAAGTACGGTTATAAAAATATTTTTATAAACTACAAAGACTAGTAATCAGATGTCTGGACTCCAAATTAATTAACTAGTACTGAAAAGACCTTATCAGATGGCGCTAGTGCGGTGTATCAGTCTAACCTCCTACGCTTGCAGGGGTCAGGTTATATAGGTCCACTGAGAGGGTACAGTCATGGGTTTCGTCGCTTTGTTTTGGATTTCACAGCTGTGCTGTAACGCACCAGCACAGAACAGCTCCGGGCAATACCCTTCCCAGTGGCACGGAACTTTCCGGGCGGTAAATCCCACTAACATGGAAGACTGTTATCGGCTGCATTCGTAATCGCTTAGACTCTCACGCACTTCCTCCTAAAACTAACAACTGGCAAAAAGAAGGATAAATAAAAAGTCCATCTATTCACTTCAAAATGTATGGATACGTAAAAAATAAATAAATAAATAAAAGAAAGAAAAATAAGTACCAGGTTACTTTTTGTAACTTAAATTATTATTTTATTTTTATTTTTATTTTATACCGTACATAATTTAAGACAGTACAGTAGGAGGAAAAAAGATAAAAACAGTCGGGCATAATTGTATTTTTTAATCCGCCTCTGTCTCCGAGATCTAACAGGTTTCAGGCGAGTAATTATTCCCAATGTCATGTAATTAATTAGAATAGTAAAATTAATTAAGGACTAATTTCACACTGGGGAATCCAGAAAAACCGGAGAAAGACGATACAATCTCTTCCTATCTTGGAGGAATATTTTATTTCTGAGAAAACCATTCTTTTTGCAATATTCAGAGGCGTTCATGGTTTGATTTGGGTGTATGACCATATGAAACATTGATCTGACATAAAATACTTAGATCCGTATGTAGTTATGGCGAAACAAATGTAGAAACTGATTTTTGTGGATATTATTTATTTAAACAATTAATGCGAG
>KZ808695.1:99876-112255 GCA_000696205.2 Oncopeltus fasciatus | reverse complement strand
ATGAATCACTATATATATATAAAGGTTAAAAGCTGTGGTAAAATATAGTAAACAAGTGTATCTTATGTCGCGAAATAAATAAATAATTCACTTGTTTTGCCTGCCTTACTATTTCTAACAATTTTTTTATTATTAACAGTTTTTATAACAACGTAAAAGCGATTAATTAATGAGTGGCGATCCCCCAACAGAAGTGGCATTGATTGAATCCTTAATTTCGTAAGTGTATACATATGTAGGTAATAAGGAAATAGGGAATTTCTTCAGATCAAAACTAAAAAGCCTGCCTGGAATTGGTGGTTGTCAGGAAAGAATTATTATTAAGACTTTTATCCTTGGACTGTCCAATGACAAAACGAAGAGATCTCAGGAAGGAGTTCTTCCTTTCTCTTTCTTTTCCTTCCTCCGGTGTGGCTTTCGGCATGGTGGTAGTAATACAATATATAATACAATACAGTAAATGTAGCAAAACATAATGTGTTGGAGTGGGGGAAACTTTCCAGAATGCAATCGCGTGTTACGCTATCGACTAGAAGTAAAGAAGAGCTTTATCGTTCAATGTCACTTGCCGCGTGTTTGGATTCGACAGCTTTCTTCATTGACCTTCCAGAACTTCCATTATGGTTGTTTTCGTGTGGCATAAATATAGTACCCGCTGCAGCAAAAAGTATTTTTATACTCGCACTTGACATTGCAGGTTATCCCCCCTCCTACCAACCTTTCTTTTTAGATTTAAAAGCGGCAGGCCAAATTTCACTAACTAATTTCGGATTATAAACTGTAAAATCAAAATTTACAGTACAGGTATGCCCATGCCAATTTCATCCTCTGAAGGCGGGAGCAAGCATTTGGCATCCTTCAACTGGTCCCTTCCCGTACAGGCCTGGTACTCTCGCCTTTAATAATATGAACATTTTTCTTTAAATCTCTAACAATATTGACAATTTTTCAATTTATTCCCCTTTAAATTCCTCTTCTTTCTGGACCGATTGGTTTGCATAAAATAGAAACATTAAATTTTTCCTATTAAAAATTTTTTTTAACAGGCCGTTTTTTTAACTTCTAATTAGGAGACACTAAGAGTGCTTAGAAGTAGGATCATTGAAGAGCCTAAGAAATGTTTCAAATGTCGTCGGGTTAAGGTTCCTATATGACTAGCTTTATTTCCTTATGGAAAATCTGCTAAAAAGCATACTTTGAATCACTGAATAATCAGGAATCGCTTCCATATAGTAAATATTCCATGAACTAGCCTAAAATCTGTAAATATGATATTTGTACCTATTAATACACTAGGTATTGTGGTTATAAAGTACAATATTATGGCTAGATCTTGTAGTTATGTACAAACATAACATAAAAATACCAAATAGAACTTGAAGCATTTATTTATGTGCTGTCAGAACGCTGAGTACTGATAACCTACAATTATCGGCCTGCTATTCTCAACCCATTTATGCAATAACAATTAACCTTTAAAGATAGCGGAATGGAATAAAGGAGGGGGCTTTTTCACCTTCAGAAAAGCCTTCGAACTCTATTCTTCTGAAGGAACCATTGTCTTAGGCCTGCTTAATAATAAAAAGAGACCGTGGACAAAGGTCAGCCTAGTTGCCTTCAGCGCTCTCTGGGTCAGAAGTATGCCCTTCGATCAGAACACGTTCGATGACCCATGTCCTAGATAGCCCTGCCATCTGTCGGCTGCGTACAGAATCAGATATCTATCTAGTATCTTAAAAGGAAACATACAATTTTCTTGTTGCCTTCAAGACATTTGTAAGCATTAAAATATTTCTTATAAATATTATTTTTTTGTGCTATTTAATCCCACGTAAATTTTACTAATTTTTAGTACAAGGGACCAGAATAAGAAATCTAACTGTCCCAGCCAGGACTCAAACTTGGATCTCCGGCTATCCGCGCCGGTGCATTTACCAATTATGCTACCGGGACAAGTCTGATAAGTTATTAAATTCCCCGCATTAGTGTCGAGAGTCTGTCCCTGGTTCTAAAAATTATTAAAGTATTTCTTTTTGCATTTTCTCTCAGGGACAACTGATGCATGGCTTCTGCAAAAGAAAAAAAAATCTTCACTGAAACTATTCAAGGGAAGCTCAAAATATGGTAAGATTAGTATGGTTGGTGGTTGGCCCTCGAGTATTATGGAGGAGAAATTATTAGGGTTTTGACCAAGATTAGAAATCATTAGAAAAAATGATTAGAAAAATAAAATACTCCAAAATTATTGGGTAATTATTTTATTATTGTCAATGTTCGACTTAATTTGAAAGTCAAGATCAGGGTGATAATGATTTATGGAGAGATTTCCCAGGGAGGTTTATGGTACACTAACAGTTCAGTTCTACAATCTGAGATGACCATAAACTTCCTTCATTAAGTGACGATTATTATACATTGATGTACTTAAGATTATTATCCGTAAAATAAAGATTAAAATTTAATCCTTTCTTGTTTAGTACAAAAGAACCTTTTTTGTTTTGACGAAGAATATCTTGGGAACAATAAACTAAGTAAAATGTCTGAATTTTTTACTCTCTGCAAAAATTAAAGTTATACGATTCATTGCCCCCAGGATAAGAATATAAAACTTAATAAAACGTTTTTAAAAAATTAACAATTGTGAAAACTTTGCTGCATTTTTCATTAGCCAGGTCTACTGGATGTTTTCAATTATAGAAGGTATAGATTGCATTTAATGGCATCTCTATTTTACTATACTATCATCTATTAGGTCATTTCTTAAGTGATTTTCCTTAGTTTGTAAGGATGACGAATTAGTACACTGTATTGTTTTTTTTCATAAAAAGAGCGATTATCTCAGCAAAGACAATGCATTTTTTTTTTAATTGGGTTATAAGGACATTCATTTTGAGGGTATAATGATTTAGTAGCTAGATATCTGGGCTAAATTAAGTTTTTGAAGGATTATTACAACCCTACTCTTTTTCATTGGACAGTGATGCAGGAAAATGAATCACTATAATGTTAAATTTGAGGAATAGTCTTACATTCAGGAGGATAAAAACATCAAATATAAAACGTGAAACACCATGTGTATCAAACGCTCATACCACAGCGATCTTTTACCATAAATTCACCTTTGAGGTGCGTTTCGCCAAATATCATTTTATGATCGAAAGATCTCATATATGAATAAATAACAATAAATTGAAAGTATAGGACTGCCATATCTGTAGATAACCAAAGATTCAAACCTCCATCCCAGCAGACACAATGAAAGGAAGTAAGTTTCATTTTTTTTTAATACTAAGAAAAATGGTACTTATTTCAGTGAAATTCCCAGAATTACACATAGTTAGTGAGTTATCAAAATTCAAACAAATTTACCTTTAAAAATTTGTTGACTATAATAGTCTATTTTATTGAAAAAATAAACGATCAGTATACCAGAATTCTAATGTAAGTAAAATATTTTACATATATATTTTCCTTTTTTTGGAAGACTAACATAAATCGATTCTGACACTAGGAACACAATCTATTCACTTTACTACATAGCCACGGCTTTGATAAAAGTAGCTTTACTTTTTTCAATTCCAGGGATAGAAGTTCAGAATCCAACTTTATATATATAAAGTCACAGATGAATAACCGCACAAAGTATTTTCAGTATTTCTTTGAATCAAAGGATGACCAGCTCTACTGATTTAAACTGTGAAGTTTCAAAAATTTTGTCTAGGGTAGCATGAATAATTTACTTAATAGGTTCCTTCAGTAATTCAATTTTTTGAGCTGAAACCATGGCTTTAAATCCACCTAGAGATTTAACAATGATGAGAGCATAAAATCTTACTTTCATTGCAGCCAGAATTCACTCAAAATGTTTTACTTATATATAGTACCCCATCTTAACTAATTCTGTTGAGTATATGCATTCCCATGACAAATGCATCCCTTGCATGACACAATTTAAAAAAAGATATATATCATTGTTGATATATTGTAATTTATTAGATAATTATAGTTTTTTTAATTAAAATTTAAATAATGCTCTTAGTTTGTTTTGTTTTTGAATTGTTTTAAACTAAAAGAAAAAAAAAATCAGAACTTGATATCCTAGTCTGTATATAAGAATGATAGAGCAGCAAGTATAGTCAATAATAATTGCAGCTGTATAAATGATTAACCAGTCAAAATATTGGGTAATTATAATTCTTCCAAATTATTTGAATTAGGAAACGTACCCCAATAAATGCAACAGTAAAGGAGAATTATCTTCCTTATTGGATACTGTTCAGCTAACAATTAGAGTAAGATCTCCAAATTTTAATTAAAGGTTAGATACTGTTCCAGATAAACAAAAGAAATAATTATTTCAAAAACTACATTTTACATAAAAAAAAGAAAATTAATTTATTATAACTAAAAATTAACCATAAACTACAATTGTAGAAGCAACTCTGATAAGAATTTTGTATAGTTTTTAAAGGAATTTATTTATTTTAGCATTTGATCTATCCACAAAAAGCATTAAATAAAATATATTCCAAAAAAGCATTTCCTTTATTTAACATTATTAGTAATGAAAGTTGTTGGATGTATATCGAAAAATAAAGATTACATGACACAGCTCTGTTAATACAGTATAATATAAATATACATAAATATAGTGTTAGAAAATGGTTAATACAATGTTTGAATATACAATAAATTATAATACAAATAGCAAAGAAATAATATAAAATTTCTTCAATTTAAAAATGTGCAAAAATTAATAGCAATAAAATAGCTTAAAATTCTCCCATGTCTAATTTAAAGACTCCAATGCTGATAGCAAGGGAAAAAAAAGGGAGAACTAATAAAAACTGATTTAACAGAGGATTTTAGAAGAAGAAAAACCATTTTAAACTACATATAATCAGTTTTTAAAAATGTGCAAAAATTAGTAGCAATAAAATAGCTTAAAATTCTCCCATGTCTAATTTAAAGACTCCAATGCTGATAGCAAGGGAAATGAGGGAAATAGTGATTATGGGATGAAGGGGGCTCACTAAAGCTATTTTCAAATGAAGATTTTTGACTTCAGAGATTATTAGTGGAGAATTTGATGAGGTTTGATCCGTAGATATTTTATCTGTAATGCGGGGATTTAATAAAGACTTTTGAAAATGGTATTTCAGGTTGGAAAATTTATTTTGTTTGTGGAAAGGAGTGGTAATATTTTTGCAGAAATTAATAATAAATTTGAATCGAACTTTTCTCTTCTTCATTTTAACAAAAATATTAGTTGTTTTTTAGTGGTGGTTAGTTTTTGTGAATATATCCTAGTCTGTTGAGAAATTTATTGAATGAGAGGTATTTAATATCAACCTTCGATGATGATTTGTCCTTCTGGCTTATGGTGTATACTGTATATGTTGGTGATGATGTGATGTGATGAGAGTTAGTGCAGTTTTATGGTAGTGGTGTAACTGAAGAAGAGATCTGAGTGGAAATGGTGCAGGCCCCTGGAGCCTGGAGAGAGGTCTATATGAAGTGCTACATTTTTTTTTTTTTTTTTTTTTTTTTTGTTAAATTGCAGGGCAAGTCCAACCCAATTTTTTTATTAATTGGTTCAAATATATCACCATACCTTTCCACGAACAAAATAAATTTTCCAATGAAGAGAGGATTATCAGGAATTCGGTCATGGTAGTTGAAGAATTCCTGTTAATCCTCTCTTCATAAAACTTGATGGTCAACAAATTTACCTCCAAATTAAATTTTCCAACCTGAAACCTAATTTTCAAAAATTTTTATTAAATTTCCACATTGCAGATAAAATGCCTATGGGTCAACCTTGACCGAACTTCAACAATTCTCTACTAATAAAGCTACTTTCTTTTTAAATTTGTATCATAATGCAATCAAATGCTCTCTACTCGCCCAATAATAATCCATGATTATAGCTACCTTATAAGTCTCATACCTTATATTCTTCGTCTTCATTGGTTTCTGTACACCATCTTCCGTTGGCGAGCGCTTTCGGACATTGTCCATCTTCTGGCCGAATACATACGTTCACTGTCACGGTCCGTATTCAACTGTCTATATGTTATATTTCAAGGCTCTCTGAAGCTTGATTTCATTTAAACAAATTTATAGGCAAGGNTAAACTGATATTAAACATTTTTGATTAAAAGCAAATAAATCAACCTATGTAAAATATTGTAGGGAAAAGTTCAGAAATTTACAACTGACACTTGCTTGAAACCACAATCTCTAAAACTAACATCAAAGTATAATCTTATGTTTATTAAACTTAAACATATTCTTATGTTTTAGGCATAAAATAACAATTTAATTATTTTTATTTCACAAAGACTATAATTTTTATCCATTAAATTGCAGTGGGAGGACGGATAGTCTAATGATCTGGTTGGTTAGACTCTAAAACCAAAGGTACTCACAGAGTACAAGTAGGTCATTCTTTTTGTACTTTTGTTTAGAAAGACCCAGTGGATTCCTGGTCCACTCCTGAGAACACCCAGCTCTAAATGGGTACTATTATACATCATGAAATTATTTTAAAAAATCAGACCAGAAGAATGATGAGTACACACGTCTCTAATACAAGGAAATTAATACACACATCCCTAATAAATTTTAAAGTTTTTCTAAGATTGTAGTGGCAAGAGTTTTTTATTGTTTTCCTTAAACTCATTTTTTAACATTGGAAAGAAGTCTTAAAGTATTATTTTTTAAAAGTTCAAATGGGAGTTTTTGACCATAGAGATTATTAGTAGATTTTTTTGTTGGGGTTCAGTCAAGGTAAATTTTTAAAATACAATTTAAAAAAATGTGTATTTTATAATTATTTGCCAATGTTTCGGCTGTATACGGTAAGCCATCTTCAGGGCTATCAACCCATAAAAAGCCTTCATGGGCAAGAGCGGATGTCGTGTCACCTGGATCCCATGTTCATGATGTGGGAGTCCAGGTGACAGGACATCCTCTCTCACCTTTAAGATGCCCTGAAGATGGCTTATAAGCCAAAAAATTGTACCTTTTGAATCTACCTTGATCGAATCCAAAAAACATCTACTTATTATTATTTTTAATTGAGTATTCAGTTCAAAAAATATGTGATCTACAAATTATGAAAACAATATGTCTGATTACTAAGACAAATATAATATAATAATAGAAATTAATTTTATTAATAAAACATAGCAAGCAAATAGCTAAATTTGTACTCCACAATTCCCAAGAGATTTTTTTTAGCGTCTGTATGGGAAAAATTGTGAGTGTGAACATCCATACTCTAATATTTAATGCTAAATTTAACAGTGTGCTTTCTGTGGCACTAACTTTTTTTATGGAATGCCACCAAGATTATTTGCATTATTGTTGCAAATCTTAAGGTAAGTGGCTTGATTCTGGAATTTATTTCTTTAAAGGGCTTATCTAAGGCAAAAAGTTTAGATATTGTTTCATTAAATTAAAATTACTTGCTATTATTCTAAATATCTAACAATTTATTCTGATTAATAATTTAATTAGAAATGCAAGAAATCACATTGGAGGGACCTACTTAACAAATAAGTTTACTACTCATTTAATGACCTCAGCAGTAGACGCGCAAAAAAGTTTACTACTCACTGTTGCATATTTTTGGACAACTACAAAATTGAAAGTTATATACTCCTTATCTTTCAAAGTATAATAACTTTTAAATTTAGTTTAGCATATAGGGGATTATTATATTCATGGTGTTCTCTTTTACCATGAACAAAAAAATTAATGAATTTTTTTAGCTGTAAGGAGCAAAAATGTTTTAAATTTGAATAACTGAATTTTCTACCTAAGTCCAAGCCAAATTTCCTGGTTTATAAACATATTTATATTTTTGATTTACTATAAATTACAAACTTATTTTAATATTTAACAAGCCCATAATTCATTTACACCTAAATAATCTACTAAGCCAATGAAGAATATTTTGAATCAAAATGAGGACCATAAAAAAAAAAATATTACTATATTTTTCCAACAAAAATAATAATTAAACTTTTCAGTAATATTCATAATAATATACGACACACAAAAGTTTAATAACAACTGTGCTTACTATTGCTAGAAGAAAGTAATAGAAAATGTTATAGAAATACAACTGCGCAATAATAATGATTTACTTCAATTGACCTATCTTGCTTTCTTAACTAGTTACCAATGAAAAATTAATTAGATTTTAGTATGCACAAAATTTACATATTCATTTTAGCACTCAGGTTCACCCAAGTTTTTAAATTGTATTCAAATAGAATATATTTTAGTTAAACACTTACAAAATAAATAATAATAATTCCTGGATGCTTTCTTGATAATACATTTTAAAACTACAAGATTCATCTTATTTTACCATATCAGACTTATGATATATATATTAACAAATTTTCCTTTCTTTTTCATGTAAATTTATTCAGGTGTGAGTTTGTTTGGAACCGTTATGAGCTCTGGGTTCATCTGTACCCCGAGTCACTGGTATTTCTAGGGAAGCCATTCATTGAAATCAATATCATGAATCTATTTTTACTAATTGACTGAGATGTTTTATAAAAAAGAGGTACATTATTCAAAGAGGTTCTTAAGATGACTATTCATAAGGATAGCAAATTAAGTCACACATACCAACATTACTAAATATGTATTTTCCTTTCATATCCCTCTGAAAAAAACTCAAAACACATTGAGTCGAAGCTTAGAAAATATAAGTAACACGAATTGGTTCAATTCAGAAGTTTGTTATATTAAAAAATTTATTTAATTTTTGTAGAATAAAATTTCTAATTAAAGCATTACATCCAGCATATTATTTCTTATTAATGTAAGAATAATATATAAAAAACTATACATGTTTTGAAAAATAATTAAGCTGTTGGAAAGGAAAAGAGAACCTGAGTAACTGTTATACAGAAGTGGCTTGAACAAAAAGGCATTTTAAAGAAAATATTAACTTGAATTTACAACAAAAATAGGGTATACATATAGTTCATATTTATTCAATAGATAATTTGAATCTCAAAATAATTTTGACTAGAATGAGGAAAAAAAAATCATAATATACGAAAGCAAAATTAAGGATTATCTTATTTAATTAAATAAATACCTGTTATTATTAGTATTATAATTTTATATCAAATAAAGCATTTTAATATTTAAAAAAAAATTAGACACTAATGAATAGCTAATTAACTTGAAAAGAACAGAATGATTGCTCTTAACAAACACTTCCATAGAGGATGTTAAATAACGAACATTAAAGGGCTGCCCCAGTTGTCCCCTATAAAGTACTTGGAAGTTATCTTTCATGATGACTTTATGAGACTGCTTAATATAGTTTAATCCATTCTGTTATTCTTTGGGCTTAAAATATCTGTATATATAAAAATATCTGTCTCACTAATTTAAAGAAAAAACTTCTTTTTTTTTGTCACATTTTAATTTAGTTTCTACAAAATGCACTGAATTATTATGGTGCATATTCTATAATATATAAACTACAATAACCAAATATCAGAATTGTGACTAATATTAAAATTAGATTATTTAGATTTTCAAAATATATAGATTCAGAAAATCAATAAAATACCTGTAAGAGGTAAATAATTATATTATTGTAGTAAATCCGCACAGATACAGTCCATTCATTTTTAAGTGTGAGAAATCTAAGCTAATACCAATGATGAAAAACAGAGGGAAGCAGGTAATATTTTCTAAAATAATTTTATACAATTGTACCATTTTGACCCCATTTAAAAGGTAATAACATTTTGAACACGGTAATGTCTAATAAAGTTTTTGCTGATATGTTTCAACCTATTTAAGCTAACTTCAAAACCCACACAGAGTACATGGGTCTATCTACAGAATCTTATAGATAACTCCAAACACACAACAGTGAAATATTGGATCGGACATATCAACAACTAATTAAGTGAGTAAACATCTAAATCCTCCATTATATCAAGGCAATAAGAAATTTTTGAAGTTTCTGGGGAAAAATTATTACTAATGAGAAAATCCTCTGATTCATAGAATGTATGCTCTATAATGTAGATGGATAAGCAGCCTGGCCTAAATATAAATCTTTCAAACTACATATTCCTTTGAAAAATATCAGCAAAAAAACTTGTAAGTTTTCCAACATTTATTAAAAAAAATAATGCTGTTTAATTGTTAAAATAAAGGCTTTTGGAAATAAAAACAGAATATTCCAGTGGCCAAATTATATAAAAAAGAATAGCATAGCTATATTGTCAAAATTTAGATAATTTATTAAGTGATTTGAATGCTTATTATCTTCATAGGGGAAAAATCCGTAGTAATCTAAACTCAATTTAATAAAGCAAACAGCAATATTTCATTAAACTATAAGTATTTATACATGGAAAAAAATTGTACAAATGGCTTAAACTTTTGAAGTTAATTTACTTAGAGTACATTTGACTTTTGAGAACTACCCATAATATTAAATTTACCAAAAATAAATAATGAGCTAAATTATACTTTTTTGAAGGATGATAGAAATTATAAAATTAATTACAGTGATTAACACATAACGAGAGTTTCAGAAAATTATATATTAGTAATACTCCTATAATTACACAAAAGCATGGCACATAATAGGAAACTTAGTTAACACACACACACACAATGCGATTGCACATACACAGATATTCATATTTGTTTATGAGGGGGTAGGGCTGCCTAACAGAAATTTGGAAGTGCTTTGTAGAAAAGTAGTAGTATCAAACCAATATTAGTAACAACAAAACCAAAATACCTGATAGATACAAGTCACTAATGTTTCTAATGATGTTTTGTGATAAAATTAATAATTTTTTCTCTAATATGATGGTAACATAAACAGCTTAAACACTAAATATGTTCTTAAAGAAGATAGAAATAAAATAAAGGAAAAATAAATTGCTATAACATTTAAGTACTACTCAGCGTAAGATAAATTGCACAAGTTGTGATTAATAACAAAGTTTTCTTATCATAGAATACAATTTTACAATAAAAGTGTAGATAATAAAAACAGTATAAGTTTCACCATAATATGCAATAATTGTAATATACAAAGACTTATTTATTTTTTAAAATAAAAATAAAAATACAGAAGTTGACCTTCATACAATAATGCGAACTTGATTATAAGTAAATCAAAATGTTTTCAAGGACAGTGATTAATTAGAGAAAGTCAGTAATATAACAATCTCAACCAAAAAGTTTAAATAATAAATAACACGTAAATAAGTAATAAGTAATTCCTTAACTAATAGACTAAGAATATCCTATTCTTTAAATAAAAAAAAAAAAGTAGGTGTAATGCTTGCATATAACAAATAATCCATTTGATTTTAATAATATGTATTAATCATTAGTTAATTCTGTTGACTGGTTTTGTAAATAATTGTTTTTCATAGGCTGTGAAAAGTAGTTGAACCAAAAATCTAAAAAGCTGTTTCGCTTCTTGGTCAATGTTTTTGTTTTTTGTTGGTATCAATAAAATTAAATTAAAAATATATAACAAAACAGTTGTACATCCAGTGGTCTCCACTCTACCATTTTACTTCAGTTTTCAGTAGATATAAATTACCAGAAATTTAATATTAATACATATTCAATAATCTGAATTTAATGTTTAGTCAAATTAAGGATATAAAAGGTATCTGTTTCTTTCTTTTTTCTCCCCAAACATTACTGAGAATTTTTAGAAGCCAAGGTATGATTAAGCCCAGTTATTATTGAAGAGTCCCCAAAGCATTGCTTGTCTTCTAAATGCCCAAGACATGCTAATTCCTGAGTAATATATCGTCATAATAACATAAGACTAGACTTTGATAATAAAACCTCATATTTCAAAAAGGCTTGGTCATTTTGAAAAGAAAAATGTTCAAAGAAGTGATTTTGTAAATCCCTAATTTTAGGTTTTTATTTTCTCTTGAAGCTGCAAGGTGAAGAATAATATCCAGTGATTTAATTTTAACTCAAATCATCTAAAAGTAGTATGCGTTATAAATAACAATATCAAATTTATTAATTCAGGATTATGGTATTAAATTTAAATCAGTTCAATAGCCTGACTTTAAAATATGTTTAGAAAGAATAAAAGTCATAAGAAAAGTATGTACAAACATTGGACTTCTGTGAGCATTGAGTATTTGTTAAGAACCCCCATCCTTGGTAATTCAGACAATTCTTTAACTTTCTCAGTTAAGAATAATCCTGAATGTTTGACCACACTAAGAATGCGAATAAAAATAAGCACTATCTGGCCCCTCCACAATAAGTATTTTTGTGCTAAGTATTATATTGGATACAATGGTAAATATATATGTATATAATATAA
>KZ808695.1:63325-81792 GCA_000696205.2 Oncopeltus fasciatus | reverse complement strand
ATAAGTTTAAATTATCAAATACATGGACAATATAGATGAAAAAAATTTCTACATGCTACTAACTAATTTTAGAAGCTAAATTTTTATGATTAGATTTGAATTAGTAGATAATTTTTGCTGGGGTTCGGTCAAGGTTGATCTGAAAAAAAAAACAATTTTAAAAAATGTGTAATTTTTATTATGGCAGCCAACATTTTGGCTTACATTGTAAGCCATCTTCAGGGTTATCATGAAGGCGAGAGGGGGCGCATTGCCACCTGGATTAAATGACTAAGTCTGTCATTTAAGCCAGATTGCAAGACCCCCTCGCCTTCATGATAGCCCTGAATATGGCTTACAAAGTAAGTCAAAATGTCAGCAAATAATAAAAAAAATACAATTTTTTTTTTTGAACTGTATATTTTTGGATCAACCTTGACTGAACCCCAATAAAATTCTCTAATAATAATCTCTATGGTCAAAAACTCTCCATTTGAAATTAGATTTGAATTTATCTATGTTTATAAATAAAGTTTACAGAGAGTTAATAGATTTCCCCCTTAAATCTGTCGTGGGACTTCTTTTTTTTTCCCCCCGTCCCACTTTTGCACTACCATCGTTAAGATGAGCTCATGAAAGAGCTTAGTTTTAATAACAAAAGGCATCTCATGAAGTTTGGAGTTTATAATTTTGAGGAATTTTTTTTGTAGATATCTGCTTTTTCTGTTTTTCTGACCCTAAATATCCCTACCTATTCTCTGACTTCGTCCAAAAACTGTATTGTTTTTCTTTTTATATTTTGTATTTAATTGTAACCTATAAAAAAATTTGACATGAAGAGGATTCGCATAAAATAGTCAAGTACCCACACAGACATGTAAGTGACTAGAATCAGAAGAACATAAAAAAAATTCTGTTAAATGATTCAATTTCCTTCATGATTATATGCTAAACTTAATTTTTTATAGGGTTTGTCCTTAGGCATTTCACAAATCTGACTGGCAGAGTACTTTGTGCAAATACAAGGTCTTCAGTTCTTCGTGAACACGCTATCTTAGGTTTCTATTCTGGGGCTTGGGGACATGATACTTCATTAGATTATTCCGGGAGAGCTAATTCTTATTAAGATCCAAATTTATTGTGGTTTTCGAGATAGCATTTACTTAAAAGTGAGGAGCAGGCACCATTTAAAGCAGCAGTCCTCTTTAAGATCATCTGAATGAGGATTTTAATACAGAATTTAGTAGAGCATACTGATAATTTATTATTGATATTTAATACTTTCATATAAGAATCAATTTAAGATTATTTGCTCCTCAAAAAAAATATATATTGACTTAAAAATAATACTCCAAGCATATTTAATTGCAGTTTTAATTTAAGTTCACAAACCACAGTTTTTCATTTTAATTAAAATTATCACTTTTACTCTTCAATAAAATTTTTAGTTTTTACAATGGAATTAAAATGATAAACAACTGCATATTAAAGATTTTTTAAATATTTTCTTTTAGAACTGTAGTATTTTCTTTTAATAAAGGTTAAGTAATAATTAACAATTCAATTAGCCTTATTTATATTAGTATTTAAATAACAGATTTTACCAAGTTTAGTGTAAATTATTGACAAATTATAAATTAAAAAACTAATTAATTAGTTAATGAAATTTAATATCTAGCCTGAAATTGTAATCTTTCATTCTTGACTTAGTGGTTAACATATTGTCCCTAGTTGGTAAAGTAATCTTCATTAATAATAACCCTGCTAATACCTTCATACAATTACCTACTCCTCTCCCAATAAGTCAATTATCTTCCTTTTGCGCTAGCACTACCCCAGTCTTGACATAGTTTTCAAAGCGAAAGGTTCATCTTTATAAATCATGTAATATGTTCAAAAGGAGAGTTTTTTGACCGTAGATACTAATATTAGATGACTTTAGTTGGGGTTCGGTCAAGGTAGAAACAAAAAAAAATATACTTTTTTTTAAATTTGTATTTTTTTTGGATCTACCTTAACCGAACCCCAACTAAAATCATCTAATATTGTGTAATATGTTTTAAGATCCTGGAGATGCGTCTAAGAACATGAAAAGTTGGGCAATAAATAAGTGTTTTTAGAATTGCTGGCGTTTATTAATTGACTTTTCACCTTCCATCTAAAAATAGACAACAGAAGGTCATATTTGAATAATAATAATCATTATTCATTTTAATCTTCATCAGAAATTTTCCTCAACTACTAATAACACTAATTCATACTTTAAGAAAGTCTATTCTATTGCCTAAAGTAAAAAAAAATGACATTAGTCTGTTAACTAAAATATGATAGTTCTAAAGACTATGTGAGTCTGGGGATAGTAAGTTTACTATATGAAAATACAAATAACTAAGGAATAAGTAATTTTGTAGCTACCTCCTCCATTAGGAATTAACAATTTGCATAAGGTAATTTTTTCACTATAATAACTGTATAAACTTCTTTTCACAAATTTCACAATTGTCAGTGTTAGTGCATAAATTAAATTTCAAAAGTCACAATTGCCCTAATTAAAAGACATTAAGGTTGCATTAATACTCAAAGTTTATTTTTTATCTAAAATTCTGAGTTTAACTCTTTAAAATAAGACAATTAGCATGTTCTTGATAAAGTACCTTTTCCAATTCGCATAAGAAGCTATCCATACTTTCATCAGTCAATTTTCCTACTTCAAACATGGTCACAGCATGACTCTTCAAGCCCTAAAAAATACATTTAACAAATCAGATATAATATGAGATTCTTTAGTAAATATAGATTACTAAAAAAAGTTTTTTCTATGCTTACTGGAGACAGATTACCCATCATAAGAAAAGCAGTTAATGTGGAGTCAAAAAGAAAAGCAATCCTAGATTTCCTAGAAGCGTTATTTTCTACTTCCTCATCTAAATGGGAACCCATATCACTGTAAACTTTAGTAAAAGAGGGAATGTTTTCAGTTGATGGACTGAGGACTCTAGAAAAGAGATGCACATTAAATTATAATAATAAATTTTACAAGAAAATAAACTGTTGTAAAATAAATAATAAATATTGTACTTAGTTTTTCATTAAATTTATTTATAATCCATTATATGATCAGTCATTTGCCAATATATCAAATGTCTCACATCAGTTTTTTTATGACATAAACTTTTAAGGAATCTAAATCAGCCAAAAAAAATCTTTAATTACCCATAATATAATAAGATTTGATTGGGAACATTTACTTAACAAATGATACAATCAATATCACTTATCCATCAAATTTAGAAAATAATCATTTCGGAAATAATCTAATTAAAATCGATGTAATTCAACTTAAAATAATGATAATCAATTTTTACATTTTTGATTGAGCAGGATTCCAAGTTGGATGCCATTGTTCAGTTTCAGGTACTTTTTTCCTAGCAAAGCCTAGCCTGCAATAAAGCGAGACAGCCTGTTTCACAGCCTGTAGATCAATTTGTAAAACACTCGAGAGCTGTAAAAAAAAAACATTCAATTTAATTATTAAATTTTTCATATTGAGTATAGAGTAGTTAATCTATCAAACTAGTCCCAATAGTTTCCATTACTGAGACTTTAGTTCAATGCTTGAATTATTCGAGTGATTTTTAAAATATTTTTTCAAAAATAGAAACCACCCTTAAATCAATAAGGGACAACAAACTTATGCTATGATGATTCTAACAGTAATTAAACAATGATGATTCTATTACAAGTTAATTTAATTTATATAAAAAAATTAAGTACTTTTCTTATTTGAATCTAAAACATATTTTTTAAATATATTAAATAAGATCAAATCTTGTTCGTGTATATCTCTATCTTAGATTGCTGTAGGGTTCTTTAAACACTATTTGGGGCATAAGAAACTTTATTATCTTCCTCACTATACTACTACAACTACTACTACATCAAATACTAAGTAGTATTCAATATTTATAGGTGAAATACAGGAATGACCACAGTTAGAATTGAGTTTTGAGAGGAACAGATTATATGTTCTCATTGAGGCCTTAAGCTCACCAAATAAGTGAAAGAAACAATAAGTAGCACATCAAAAAGCTTTTAGCTGGAGCAATATTACTAAGGAAAAAAAAATTAGCAAATAACCCTTCTTTGTAGAACTGCATAAACTAAGATAATATCTTAGTCAATGAAGTCAATAGTAATTAAATATTTATAATTAAATTATAAATTTCAGATAAACTCCATCAGACTTTTTGTTTTAATATACTCATTTTTCTATGATTCAGTATACACTTAAATACGTGCACCATATATATAAAAAACATAGAAAATTTAATGAATGAGCCAGCTAAATAATCTAGTTATAAACTGTGAATTTATTGACAAAGAAATTAAAAATTTAGGTATAAGAATTGGCTAAAAGTAAGCTAATAATCCCAATAATTTGGCAAACTCACACTGGAAAATATTTTTTCCTAGAAGTAATATCACTTCTAATTAAAAAAAAAGTATATATCTTATATTGGAGAAATTAGACAGGGTTTCCGCCAAGATTAGAAAAATAAAATACTCCAAAATTGTTGGGTAATTATTTTATTATTGCAGACATTTAGACTTAATTTATAAGTCATCATCAGGGCGATAGTGATGTTTGGATATCCGAGGGAGGTTTATGGTCACAGAGTGCAGAGCTAAACTGTCTAGCAGTAGACTAACCTCCCTCGGGGATCTATCCAGACATCACTATCGACCTGATGATGACTTACAAGTTAAGTCGAAATGTCGGCAATCATAAAATAATTACCCAACAATTTTGGAGTATTTTATTTACCTTCAAAAAATTGGCCGAAACCCTGACTAATTTCTCTAGCATAATACTCGACGGCCAATGAACCTCCAACCATATATATCTTATAAGTAGTGTATAATATAAGTGGCTATTACCTCACCCACTGAAGTATGTTCATCAATAGAAACAAATATTTTATATAAAAGTGTTTCAAAATAATCTCCTAGTATTCGGTTCATGACAAAACCTTCTAGAGGAGGAACTACTATATAATCTGAATCTTCTATGGGTACTTCTAAATAAATTAATCCTTTTCTGAAAAAGTAACAAAAATAAAAACATTTTATATAAAACATAGTGTAAAGGATTTAAATCCTATATTGAAAAAAAATTATTCAGAATATACTTTCTAAGTTAAAATCAATACTTTAATAACAATAATCTATGCACTAAAAAAGGTATTAATTGGAGAAGTTCTTGGCAGCTTTAAGAATACTTCATTATTTCCGTTATCTTTCTTAATTATCATGAAATTTAGCCTTTCTGAAAATCCACTATCTCAAAACTGTGTTATTAACTCTTAAATCATCATAAACTATTCCAGATGGCTCATAAGCCTTGCGTTATGTAAATTATTATATCATAGTAATTTAAACTGTACTAACAATTATATTTTCAAATAAATTTACTTTACTATTCTTATTGATCACTCAATATTAAAAATAGCCACTTCAGACCAAGAATAAATTTAAATCTGTTTTATTCATTGATTTAATTTATTTATACGTAAACTAACCTTAACATGAATAGTTAAGGTTAACTTAGGGATATTATCTCAAGAAATAAGTGCCAATGACCTCAGGCCTTGAAGCACAAAAAAAAACAAAAAAAAAAAAAAAAAAAAAAAAAAAAAAAATTACNAGCCTTTCTTCACATTGAAATAATTTTAATGGTTTTAAAAGGTGAAAGTTTCAAATTTCCCTTTCCATTAAGGAAAAAAAAAACATGAATAGTCACAAATTCAATGGATCAAATTTAAGGTAGTTTAATACTACCTTAAATTTGATCCATTGAATTTGTGACTATTCATGTTTTTTTTTTCCTTAATGGAAAGGGAAATTTGAAACTTTCACCTTTTAAAACCATTAAAATTATTTCAATGTGAAGAAAGGCTACTGTTACAAAGATTGAACAAAAATGAGACAGGTATTAATTTTTTATTATTGAGACTACTTTTTTCTCAAATGACTCTATTTGCTACTTCGCTCATAGCAGTTGTGGTGCTAGGAAGTCAAGCTTCCAAACAAGGGGGTTAGGCGATCCCTGTAAGAAGCTGCCAGGACAGCATTTTATTTTTAGAGATTTTGAAAAACAAAAACAAAAAAAACTCAATAAAAATTTTAAAGTGTAGAAATCAATTAATTATATTTATACCAAATTTGATCAGAAAATCAGATATGGATACAGCAGAAAAGTGCCAATAATTTTACCGGAATGACTGCCTTTCACAAAAGTTAGGTGGTACATGAGCACTGTTGTACAAGGTATCAAAAGAGTGTTGATGAGAATGGCCATTTAAAACATCCAGCCACCAAAAAAATTGATGTTAATGTACAATAAGCACAGAACAGACTGACAGTAGCTTTTATGTGGAAGTGCCCAGCATGCCCGCCAGTGGCAAGAATAAGTTTTTAACAATTCCCAACCCCAGCCCTCTATAATTCTGAACTGAACCACCAGGAACTTAAAGCCTCTCTCAAGGATTGCCATCAAAGGACCCTTGATGATGACAATGATGCCACATCACTGATTAACAGAAAATATTTAGTGTTATTATTTCAGTTCTACATATCAAATTGCATTTAAAATTAAATCTAAAAGAGTTCATTAGAATTGAAAGTTTCTTGTGAAATCAATGTCAATAAGTTATTCTTGAGATAAATTAAAGTCTTTGACACATACCAAGATAAAATAAATTAAAGCTACTAAGATAAAAAAATATGATCACATACACAAACACAAAAAGACATACATGCATGGATGCACAGATAAACATGTACATATACATATATAAACAAAAGAAAATCAAATTATAATTTTTCTTGTAATTGAAATCATTAAGTCTAAGATAAAAGACACTCATAAAAATTTAAAAATACTTACTTGTATAAACTATGTACAAGATTATGATCTAAATCTCCTGCTCTTTGTTTCCCATAGTCAATTATCCTGTCAATCAATTCTTTTTCAGCTTGTGATACTAACTAAAATGAAAATATAAATATAAATTAAATGTGTTTAAAGCAATTTGTACTTTTGAAATAAAGAATTCCAATGTTAATACAAATTAAAAAAATTTTGTGAAAAATAACCTTCATATCTTCTTCAACGATGTAGCCAGTTTCAACAATCCACCATGGTTCAATGTGAATGTCAATTGGCTTCACAGGCAGTAGATCTTTAACATTTTTCCTCCGAAAAATTTTTCTTCCAGATCGGCACTGGTTCATAATGTCAATATACTCATTACGGCCAATACCAAGTAGTCGCAAGCCTGGGAAAAATATTTCAAATAATTAATTGATATTCTGCTTAGGTCTGTGGAACCAGACCCTAGGGCAGGCTCGAGGGACACAATTTGTAATTAGTCAAAAAGTATGCAACTAAATACTTTTTCTTAAAAATTGCATGCATACTGAATTATAACAGCATTGCTATAATTATAATTATATTTCATTCACATTGCATCAAGATCAACAAATGAGTAAGAAATATGTCTCATGTTTTCAGATAGATAAGCTATATGACTAAGGATTAAAATATTAATATTTAATGTTGTAAGATTTATTAAATTTAAGATAATTCAGAGTTTAAAAAATGCAGACACTATATAATCATGTATACAATCTATCTCATTAAGCTGGAAACTGATTTCTCAGTCGTTTAAACTAACAGTTTGCAAAAACATATTTAAGAACTTCAGACTCTTTATTTTTTATTTGTTAATGCTAGAGTGTATATGAAAATCACACACACTTTTACAACTTTATGCACACAGTACAATTTGAGTGGAAAATATTTTTGGCTTCTTCTTATTGGGATCAGTGAATATCTGAAAATATGTTTTAAAAGTCGCGTCATGGCTGTACTGAAGTGGCTAGCTTGATTTCTTTACAGAAAATCTGCTAGAAAAATATTAACAACAAACACCATAAAAACACTGATCCAGGTAAAAATTTAAAGTCTTAAATTAATCATTTTAAATTGTTTGTTTAAAGCTTAGAAGCATTCTGAGGTGGTAAATATGCAATGCATTTTGTTAAAATGTACTCCAGTTAAAATAAAAATTAAAGCACAGCTAGGCCATTGTCATTTTTTAAAATCAATTAATTAAAATTACTTCTGATTATTGTTTGTATCTTGATGCATATAAAATTATGAGAGAGGTTACAAATATACTTTTTTACCTTGAATGAAATAAGTTATTTATAAAGAATGGATAAACCAAAGAAAAGAAAATTATACATTTTAGGAAGTGCAATTAGACTAATTCACAAAGTAATAAACTTTTATTACCAAAATATTTTGGGCACAAATTTAAAACAAAGCTTATGCAATATATAAAAAAATACTATTAACAATATCTGATTTATCAAAAAGTTCTTAAATATGATAATAATCATATAGAAGAACTTTATGATAAATCAGATAAAAATATCTTGAATGTACATGATTTAATATTATATGCTTGTAGCTATGTAGAAAGTGACATTATATGCAAGATCAAGTTGTAGATATTGAACTGTAAGAGTAGTATGGCCTAGCAAAATTTTTATTGAACTATGTAAAATTTTAAAGGATTAAATATCAAAATTAAGATTCACTTACAATCAGCAGCAGTGAAATTAGGCAGAGAATCATAACTTCTTTCACTCTCCATGATTGTCTCTAATACTTTAGAGTAATATTGAAAAGGTGTCACCCTTAAGCCCTTTACAATGATATCACTTAAGTGATAGGGGTAGAGTAGCAAGCTTGTTCTACTATAAGCAAGTAACTCTTCATAATAGCGTTGTTCATCTTTCCGCACATAGCAAACTGAAATTCAAAACAACGCATGTGATTTATCTAAGTTTATGAAAATTAAAATGTAGACAAAAATACTTGCTAAATAAAATTACCCAAATTTGAACGAAACCTTAGCTGATTACTTATGCTAAAGGTAGTAATTTCCTTTTCGTACTCTTTTTGGGAATTTCCCAGGCTCTAAAAATAAATGATTAATTATAATAACATCTTATTATCAATATCGTTAAAGAACGTTCTAATTTAAGTAAAAATAAGTACCTTTTTAACAGAAGAGGGTAATTTGCTCCAGGGAACATTATTCCGAATGTTTAACTCAACTTCACTATTCATTATAATAAATTATTTCTATCTTGGACGATCCCATTCAGGAATGTTATATGTATATATTTACGAGAGTTTGGATAAGAAATAAAGCACACAAGCTAATTGACACTCAGTTTGTTTTGATAAGTTGACAACAAACAGCTGTTGTCCATGCCCTGCTGACATCAGGTTTACCACACTAAGAAGTGTGATAAGAATCAGATTTAAATTCCCATTTTAAATCGATTATTATTTTAATTTTATACTTTTTGGGCATTCTATGAAATAATTATATTAATTTTAATATAAATTCATAATGATTACACTCATTACTTATGGAAATTTTTAATGATTTTGAAAAATAAACCAAAGTATGATGGAGGGGAGTATTAGAGACAATCATGGAGAGTGCAAGAAGTTATGATTCTCTGCCTAATTTCACTGCTGCTGATCGTAAGTGGGTTATTATTTTAAAATTTAATTATTTAAAATTTGACATAGCCCGCTGAAAGATGTTGCTAGGGCCATACTTACAGTTTGGATAATTCCGTCGAAATTACATCTCACGAAAGGTTATCTAGCTTCCTATTTTATCATTAGCGATGTTGTTTATATCAAACATTCAGCCCCCCCCCCCTCCTTCCCAGAGAGTTTGAGAAATAAATATACGTGTTACAATCGTAAAATAGAATTATTTTATAAATTTTTTTTCAAGATTCTATATTTACCAATAAATGTGATGATTTATTTTAAAAATATAAATATATTAGTAGTAATCAGGGTTGCCTGTAATTATACTAAGAATTGCCCTCTGTTTTAAACAAATGAAGTAGTTCTTTAGTTGCTAGTTCGTTCAAGGCGGGTTGTTTTTCTCAGTGTGTTTCGTACCATCTTATTTTTACTTTTGAAATGGCCAAACAAATGATTGCCATTGAGGTAACATGGGCTATGGTAAAGGCCGGTAAGCGTATTATGAAAACGCGACAGCTTGGTCCTCTACCTAGCTGAATATATATAAGGTCCCGGCTTAGAGGTAGAGACAGAGACCTTTTTCTCTTTTTTCAACGGGATGCATCCCATCTACATATCCCAGATGCAAAGATGAATAGGATTGTTGATTTGCCAAATCGCATATCAAGGTAAGCCATTTTTACTAGTCATAATCACATGCTACGTTTGGTTATAGAAGCCACGGCGGCGCAGTACCGAAGTTTGTTGTGTGACGTCACTCCCACGGGAAGTTGATAGCGGATTATCTAAATTAACCCATATCATGAATCATTTAAGATATTTTAATTTAAAAAAAAATGAACAATTATGTAATAACACTTTTTTACGAATAACACATTGAATTGTACCTTTTATATATATATATATATATATATATATAAAAGGTACAATTCAATGTGTTATTCGTAAAAAAGTGTTATTACATAATTGTTCATTTTTTTTTAAATTAAAATATCTTAAATGATTCATGATATGGGTTAATTTAGATAATCCGCTATCAACTTCCCGTGGGAGTGACGTCACACAACAAACTTCGGTACTGCGCCGCCGTGGCTTCTATAACCAAACGTAGCATGTGATTATGACTAGTAAAAATGGCTTACCTTGATATGCGATTTGGCAAATCAACAATCCTATTCATCTTTGCATCTGGGATATGTAGATGGGATGCATCCCGTTGAAAAAAGAGAAAAAGGTCTCTGTCTCTACCTCTAAGCCGGGACCTTATATATATTCAGCTAGGTAGAGGACCAAGCTGTCGCGTTTTCATAATACGCTTACCGGCCTTTACCATAGCCCATGTTACCTCAATGGCAATCATTTGTTTGGCCATTTCAAAAGTAAAAATAAGATGGTACGAAACACACTGAGAAAAACAACCCGCCTTGAACGAACTAGCAACTAAAGAACTACTTCATTTGTTTAAAACAGAGGGCAATTCTTAGTATAATTACAGGCAACCCTGATTACTACTAATATATTTATATTTTTAAAATAAATCATCACATTTATTGGTAAATATAGAATCTTGAAAAAAAATTTATAAAATAATTCTATTTTACGATTGTAACACGTATATTTATTTCTCAAACTCTCTGGGAAGGAGGGGGGGGGGGCTGAATGTTTGATATAAACAACATCGCTAATGATAAAATAGGAAGCTAGATAACCTTTCGTGAGATGTAATTTCGACGGAATTATCCAAACTGTAAGTATGGCCCTAGCAACATCTTTCAGCGGGCTATGTCAAATTTTAAATAATTAAATTTTAAAATAATAACCCACTTACGATCAGCAGCAGTGAAATTAGGCAGAGAATCATAACTTCTTGCACTCTCCATGATTGTCTCTAATACTCCCCTCCATCATACTTTGGTTTATTTTTCAAAATCATTAAAAATTTCCATAAGTAATGAGTGTAATCATTATGAATTTATATTAAAATTAATATAATTATTTCATAGAATGCCCAAAAAGTATAAAATTAAAATAATAATCGATTTAAAATGGGAATTTAAATCTGATTCTTATCACACTTCTTAGTGTGGTAAACCTGATGTCAGCAGGGCATGGACAACAGCTGTTTGTTGTCAACTTATCAAAACAAACTGAGTGTCAATTAGCTTGTGTGCTTTATTTCTTATCCAAACTCTCGTAAATATATACATATAACATTCCTGAATGGGATCGTCCAAGATAGAAATAATTTATTATAATGAATAGTGAAGTTGAGTTAAACATTCGGAATAATGTTCCCTGGAGCAAATTACCCTCTTCTGTTAAAAAGGTACTTATTTTTACTTAAATTAGAACGTTCTTTAACGATATTGATAATAAGATGTTATTATAATTAATCATTTATTTTTAGAGCCTGGGAAATTCCCAAAAAGAGTACGAAAAGGAAATTACTACCTTTAGCATAAGTAATCAGCTAAGGTTTCGTTCAAATTTGGGTAATTTTATTTAGCAAGTATTTTTGTCTACATTTTAATTTTCATAAACTTAGATAAATCACATGCGTTGTTTTGAATTTCAGTTTGCTATGTGCGGAAAGATGAACAACGCTATTATGAAGAGTTACTTGCTTATAGTAGAACAAGCTTGCTACTCTACCCCTATCACTTAAGTGATATCATTGTAAAGGGCTTAAGGGTGACACCTTTTCAATATTACTCTAAAGTATTAGAGACAATCATGGAGAGTGAAAGAAGTTATGATTCTCTGCCTAATTTCACTGCTGCTGATTGTAAGTGAATCTTAATTTTGATATTTAATCCTTTAAAATTTTACATAGTTCAATAAAAATTTTGCTAGGCCATACTACTCTTACAGTTCAATATCTACAACTTGATCTTGCATATAATGTCACTTTCTACATAGCTACAAGCATATAATATTAAATCATGTACATTCAAGATATTTTTATCTGATTTATCATAAAGTTCTTCTATATGATTATTATCATATTTAAGAACTTTTTGATAAATCAGATATTGTTAATAGTATTTTTTTATATATTGCATAAGCTTTGTTTTAAATTTGTGCCCAAAATATTTTGGTAATAAAAGTTTATTACTTTGTGAATTAGTCTAATTGCACTTCCTAAAATGTATAATTTTATTTTCTTTGGTTTATCCATTCTTTATAAATAACTTATTTCATTCAAGGTAAAAAAGTATATTTGTAACCTCTCTCATAATTTTATATGCATCAAGATACAAACAATAATCAGAAGTAATTTTAATTAATTGATTTTAAAAAATGACAATGGCCTAGCTGTGCTTTAATTTTTATTTTAACTGGAGTACATTTTAACAAAATGCATTGCATATTTACCACCTCAGAATGCTTCTAAGCTTTAAACAAACAATTTAAAATGATTAATTTAAGACTTTAAATTTTTACCTGGATCAGTGTTTTTATGGTGTTTGTTGTTAATATTTTTCTAGCAGATTTTCTGTAAAGAAATCAAGCTAGCCACTTCAGTACAGCCATGACGCGACTTTTAAAACATATTTTCAGATATTCACTGATCCCAATAAGAAGAAGCCAAAAATATTTTCCACTCAAATTGTACTGTGTGCATAAAGTTGTAAAAGTGTGTGTGATTTTCATATACACTCTAGCATTAACAAATAAAAAATAAAGAGTCTGAAGTTCTTAAATATGTTTTTGCAAACTGTTAGTTTAAACGACTGAGAAATCAGTTTCCAGCTTAATGAGATAGATTGTATACATGATTATATAGTGTCTGCATTTTTTAAACTCTGAATTATCTTAAATTTAATAAATCTTACAACATTAAATATTAATATTTTAATCCTTAGTCATATAGCTTATCTATCTGAAAACATGAGACATATTTCTTACTCATTTGTTGATCTTGATGCAATGTGAATGAAATATAATTATAATTATAGCAATGCTGTTATAATTCAGTATGCATGCAATTTTTAAGAAAAAGTATTTAGTTGCATACTTTTTGACTAATTACAAATTGTGTCCCTCGAGCCTGCCCTAGGGTCTGGTTCCACAGACCTAAGCAGAATATCAATTAATTATTTGAAATATTTTTCCCAGGCTTGCGACTACTTGGTATTGGCCGTAATGAGTATATTGACATTATGAACCAGTGCCGATCTGGAAGAAAAATTTTTCGGAGGAAAAATGTTAAAGATCTACTGCCTGTGAAGCCAATTGACATTCACATTGAACCATGGTGGATTGTTGAAACTGGCTACATCGTTGAAGAAGATATGAAGGTTATTTTTCACAAAATTTTTTTAATTTGTATTAACATTGGAATTCTTTATTTCAAAAGTACAAATTGCTTTAAACACATTTAATTTATATTTATATTTTCATTTTAGTTAGTATCACAAGCT
Source organism: Oncopeltus fasciatus (assembly GCA_000696205.2). NCBI lineage: Eukaryota > Metazoa > Arthropoda > Insecta > Hemiptera > Lygaeidae > Oncopeltus > Oncopeltus fasciatus. The sequence goes on along the minus strand of KZ808695.1, from coordinate 67,743 downwards.
GAAAAAGAATTGATTGACAGGATAATTGACTATGGGAAACAAAGAGCAGGAGATTTAGATCATAATCTTGTACATAGTTTATACAAGTAAGTATTTTTAAATTTTTATGAGTGTCTTTTATCTTAGACTTAATGATTTCAATTACAAGAAAAATTATAATTTGATTTTCTTTTGTTTATATATGTATATGTACATGTTTATCTGTGCATCCATGCATGTATGTCTTTTTGTGTTTGTGTATGTGATCATATTTTTTTATCTTAGTAGCTTTAATTTATTTTATCTTGGTATGTGTCAAAGACTTTAATTTATCTCAAGAATAACTTATTGACATTGATTTCACAAGAAACTTTCAATTCTAATGAACTCTTTTAGATTTAATTTTAAATGCAATTTGATATGTAGAACTGAAATAATAACACTAAATATTTTCTGTTAATCAGTGATGTGGCATCATTGTCATCATCAAGGGTCCTTTGATGGCAATCCTTGAGAGAGGCTTTAAGTTCCTGGGGGTTCAGTTCAGAATTATAGAGGGCTGGGGTTGGGAATTGTTAAAAACTTATTCTTGCCACTGGCGGGCATGCTGGGCACTTCCACATAAAAGCTACTGTCAGTCTGTTCTGTGCTTATTGTACATTAACATCAATTTTTTTGGTGGCTGGATGTTTTAAATGGCCATTCTCATCAACACTCTTTTGATACCTTGTACAACAGTGCTCATGTACCACCTAACTTTTGTGAAAGGCAGTCATTCCGGTAAAATTATTGGCACTTTTCTGCTGTATCCATATCTGATTTTCTGATCAAATTTGGTATAAATATAATTAATTGATTTCTACACTTTAAAATTTTTATTGAGTTTTTTTTGTTTTTGTTTTTCAAAATCTCTAAAAATAAAATGCTGTCCTGGCAGCTTCTTACAGGGATCGCCTAACCCCCTTGTTTGGAAGCTTGACTTCCTAGCACCACAACTGCTATGAGCGAAGTAGCAAATAGAGTCATTTGAGAAAAAAGTAGTCTCAATAATAAAAAATTAATACCTGTCTCATTTTTGTTCAATCTTTGTAACAGTAGCCTTTCTTCACATTGAAATAATTTTAATGGTTTTAAAAGGTGAAAGTTTCAAATTTCCCTTTCCATTAAGGAAAAAAAAAACATGAATAGTCACAAATTCAATGGATCAAATTTAAGGTAGTATTAAACTACCTTAAATTTGATCCATTGAATTTGTGACTATTCATGTTTTTTTTTTCCTTAATGGAAAGGGAAATTTGAAACTTTCACCTTTTAAAACCATTAAAATTATTTCAATGTGAAGAAAGGCTACTGTTACAAAGATTGAACAAAAATGAGACAGGTATTAATTTTTTATTATTGAGACTACTTTTTTCTCAAATGACTCTATTTGCTACTTCGCTCATAGCAGTTGTGGTGCTAGGAAGTCAAGCTTCCAAACAAGGGGGTTAGGCGATCCCTGTAAGAAGCTGCCAGGACAGCATTTTATTTTTAGAGATTTTGAAAAACAAAAACAAAAAAAACTCAATAAAAATTTTAAAGTGTAGAAATCAATTAATTATATTTATACCAAATTTGATCAGAAAATCAGATATGGATACAGCAGAAAAGTGCCAATAATTTTACCGGAATGACTGCCTTTCACAAAAGTTAGGTGGTACATGAGCACTGTTGTACAAGGTATCAAAAGAGTGTTGATGAGAATGGCCATTTAAAACATCCAGCCACCAAAAAAATTGATGTTAATGTACAATAAGCACAGAACAGACTGACAGTAGCTTTTATGTGGAAGTGCCCAGCATGCCCGCCAGTGGCAAGAATAAGTTTTTAACAATTCCCAACCCCAGCCCTCTATAATTCTGAACTGAACCACCAGGAACTTAAAGCCTCTCTCAAGGATTGCCATCAAAGGACCCTTGATGATGACAATGATGCCACATCACTGATTAACAGAAAATATTTAGTGTTATTATTTCAGTTCTACATATCAAATTGCATTTAAAATTAAATCTAAAAGAGTTCATTAGAATTGAAAGTTTCTTGTGAAATCAATGTCAATAAGTTATTCTTGAGATAAATTAAAGTCTTTGACACATACCAAGATAAAATAAATTAAAGCTACTAAGATAAAAAAATATGATCACATACACAAACACAAAAAGACATACATGCATGGATGCACAGATAAACATGTACATATACATATATAAACAAAAGAAAATCAAATTATAATTTTTCTTGTAATTGAAATCATTAAGTCTAAGATAAAAGACACTCATAAAAATTTAAAAATACTTACTTGTATAAACTATGTACAAGATTATGATCTAAATCTCCTGCTCTTTGTTTCCCATAGTCAATTATCCTGTCAATCAATTCTTTTTCAGCTTGTGATACTAACTAAAATGAAAATATAAATATAAATTAAATGTGTTTAAAGCAATTTGTACTTTTGAAATAAAGAATTCCAATGTTAATACAAATTAAAAAAATTTTGTGAAAAATAACCTTCATATCTTCTTCAACGATGTAGCCAGTTTCAACAATCCACCATGGTTCAATGTGAATGTCAATTGGCTTCACAGGCAGTAGATCTTTAACATTTTTCCTCCGAAAAATTTTTCTTCCAGATCGGCACTGGTTCATAATGTCAATATACTCATTACGGCCAATACCAAGTAGTCGCAAGCCTGGGAAAAATATTTCAAATAATTAATTGATATTCTGCTTAGGTCTGTGGAACCAGACCCTAGGGCAGGCTCGAGGGACACAATTTGTAATTAGTCAAAAAGTATGCAACTAAATACTTTTTCTTAAAAATTGCATGCATACTGAATTATAACAGCATTGCTATAATTATAATTATATTTCATTCACATTGCATCAAGATCAACAAATGAGTAAGAAATATGTCTCATGTTTTCAGATAGATAAGCTATATGACTAAGGATTAAAATATTAATATTTAATGTTGTAAGATTTATTAAATTTAAGATAATTCAGAGTTTAAAAAATGCAGACACTATATAATCATGTATACAATCTATCTCATTAAGCTGGAAACTGATTTCTCAGTCGTTTAAACTAACAGTTTGCAAAAACATATTTAAGAACTTCAGACTCTTTATTTTTTATTTGTTAATGCTAGAGTGTATATGAAAATCACACACACTTTTACAACTTTATGCACACAGTACAATTTGAGTGGAAAATATTTTTGGCTTCTTCTTATTGGGATCAGTGAATATCTGAAAATATGTTTTAAAAGTCGCGTCATGGCTGTACTGAAGTGGCTAGCTTGATTTCTTTACAGAAAATCTGCTAGAAAAATATTAACAACAAACACCATAAAAACACTGATNCCCCCCCCCCCCTCCCCTCGATTAAGTTAAAGCCAATCATAGTAAAAAAATGTGTATGCTGCCTAGGAACTTTTTTCTTAAACTTTTTAATTTTTAGTATTATGGTTAATGATGCAACATCACTGATAAACAGAAAATATTTAGTCTTATTATTTCAGTTCTATGTATCAAATTGCATTGAAAATTAAATCTAAAAGAGTTCATTAGAATTGAAAGTTTCATGTGAAATCAATGTCAATAAGTTGTTCTTGAGATAAATTAAAGCCTTTGACATATTTAAAAGCTACATACCAAGAAAAAAAAATATGATCACATACACAAACACAAAAAGACATACATGCATGGATGCACTGATAAACATGTACATATACATAAACAAAATAAAATCAAATTATAATTTTTCTTGCAATTGAAATCATTAAGTCTAAGATAAAAACACTCATAAAAATTTAAAAATACTTACTTTTTGGTTTATTTTAAAATAAAGAATTATTTTTATTGCATTAAAAAAACCATTGCTTATCTGGAAGTATTCCCTTTATTCCGACTTGGAATTTCCCTAGTAGACAATGGAATCCAGTAAGCACTCCTGGAGCCATATCGACATCCGACTAGAAGAATGGTCAGACGTGATATGGCAAGCAGGTCTTTCTCAACCCTCTGTTTCAATAGAAGTGAGAAGAAGGCTGTACGCAGGAATCTATCTCATTGTCCGTCGTCAGAAGGAAGAGTAAGCAGACAAAGCACGCAGACAGTACTTCATTGTATTCACTTTTGTATCGTCCACAATCTGGTATGCGGAATATGACGTACAAGAAAAATCAGTTCATTACTGTTCCCTAGAACTCAACGCCAAGGCTTGATATTTTCAAGATGGATTGATATTTTCTAAAGAGCCAAATTAGTTATTTTAGATACGTCTGGAGCATTCAGTCTAATAAAATGCAAATTCTATTGAAAACCACCTATTCAATAATTAAAAGTCGGTCTTGAATTTAAAAAAAAAAGTCATTTTTAAAAAAATATTATTTGATATAT
>KZ808695.1:6245-16727 GCA_000696205.2 Oncopeltus fasciatus | reverse complement strand
ATAGAGAATAGTTTCTATATATATATATATAGGTAATATTAGGGAATAGGTTGCCTATTTTCATGCAGATACCGGGATCCACTATCTTACTAGCCTATAACATTTGTGTTTCTGTCCCGACAGGATTCGAAGCAGTCTCCTGACCATTCCCCAAAGTACTAATCTCTGCACTACTCCCTTTCCCAATCGATATATTGAAGTAATTATTCTAAAATATTACTAAAAATTTCTTCAATAAGTACTAACTTGTAGAATTTCGTCTTGTTCCGTTCAAATAAGGCGTTTGACGAATATTTAACTAATCTTGTCATTTTTGGTATTTTCCTTAAACTTTTTAGAATGTTCAATTTACCTGTTAGTCAAATCAGCATTTGCTTAATTTCTCCAATAGCAGTGGAATCTGTAAAATTTACCAGAATAGTGAAATATTTATTAATTAATAAAAATAATGTAGTTCTTATACAAAAGAAAAAAAATATAAGGAGTTTTTGAGAATAAAGCGACAACATTGATATCCCTCATAATAATCCCATTGAGTTTGCTCGTCCTTGATCCTTGGTCAGCCCTTGTAGAAAGCGGAGCGGTCATCTCCACAAGCTGTACTTACGGCCAGCGAATAGCTATTGACGTCCATCGATCCGAGGATGTTAAAGCTGCAGAGGACTTGGAATATATTGTCACGTGCCTTCTCACTAAACGGGTTATCCTAAACCCTTCTGATCCCTTGAGATTGTCTCTCTCTCTCTGATAATATTTCATCTCTCCCCACTCTCTTTAAGGAATAACGTTTGATTGAAGTATTTCATCCTGTACAAATTTCAATATTAAGCCCTATAAAGGTTTTAGAACCAATTTAAAAGTATTCTTTTGAGTCTTTAATATTAATTCCAAATTATTTTAAAGCATTTGGAATTAATATTCTTTTCAATACTTCTTGAACGTTTTACATAGATTGCCAATTCCTCTATTACTAATCAATAACAGCTACCTCTATTAGCTTAAAAAAGATTAGATGATGAAATATATTTACTACATACATTTCTTAGTGTCCCAAATATATCTATGTGATGATTATTTATTAATGGGTTAATTGAATATTAAAGAGAGATTTTATTACTTAGGAATATTTGTTTTCGAGTTGTTTGTTGTTTTCTTTTAATTTAGAACCACTTTTCACATATTTATTAGAATTTTAATTGCAAAACGAATTGTTAAAATATAATCTAAATTTAGTTTCTTATTTAATAAGATAGCTTACAAGATGGCTTTAATGTAAGCCGAAACGTCGGCAGATAATAACAAATGCATGTTTTATTTATTTATTTTTTTTTTTCTACTTTGACCGAACCCTAACAAAAAATTTTCTTTTGAAAAATTCAAGATTTTAAGTAAATAAATATAATATAAATAAATATTAATAAAACTAAATAAAAAGTTATAATTACGACGTTTAAATATTTATACTAGCTCTTCTTCGGGAATAGATTCATATCTTGGGAAAATTCGAAGCGGCTCTAATCCTCCTCGATTCGTTGAGAAGGTAATTCATGAGCTAGCTTCAGCCGACTGCTAGTATTAGGGAGAAAGTAAGCAAGTTGGGAATCTCTCTTACGGGGTAGCACTTATTAAAAAGGTAAGTGTTACATTCCGTAATTACACCCTCTACTGGTGTATTCAGGGTACAGCTCCTTTCACATTTCCACTACTTACTGTGTACATATATACAAAGTAGAACCGAATGGAATACAAGTATTGCTTTATTTTAGTTTTAATATCAAGTTTCATTAATTTTTATATTTTCTGTTCTTACAATATTATAGAAATAATAACGATGTTAATCAAAACTAAGATTTAGATTCCCGAGAGAATGTGTGTGCGCGCGCGCGTGTGTGTGTAAACAATACGGTACGCTAAAGGCCATATAAGCCCATGGGGGAAATACATGTTAAGGATGTATTTATTCTCGCCCACCAAGCACAATGGAGAAGGCGTGTGGTCAGTTCACCATTCTGGGGGGCCTCACTCTTCCCATTCAATGAGAAATGGTTTCCAATTAGTGCTGGGTATTTCCTAGGAGCACGCCAGGAATCCTCAGGGTCCATTACAAACAGAGGCACAGAAATAAAGAAGTAATAATAACATAAGTAGGTTTATCACGAATTTAAATAGTGTCATTATTTGAGAGTTCTAATGTGTGTGTATTAAACAATTCAATATCTATATTAATATCACATCGTCGTTCTAAGGACATAATAAGGAAATCGACAGGACATGGACAAATCTACGTATAACAAGTATTGTACGAAAAGATAATATTGTAAAATTTATATAATCACTAAGTGAAATGTAATATAATCTGAGGAAAATTCTTAAGTGTCTCTCAGGAAAGCTGTAAAAGTGGAGAGGGCCACGAAGTCTAAGTGCATCAAAATAAACAATGTGCCATAAATAATGCTCTTATTTGAAATGGAGTACATATTTCATAATATGGTTTGAGTAAATATCCATTGTCATGTCAAATAGGAAATGTGTGTGTAATTCTGAATGTATTTATTAAGTGTATGAGTCGTCCTTTGTGTAGTGATTGGCCCACCCGACTAGGAAGGTCCTGGCGTCAAATCACGGAGCCTCCCCCACACCCCCTCAACCACCCTTTTTCCTCCCGAATTATTTGCTCCAGAGTAAAACACAGATCCCTTGTGTGGTGTGTTCTCTGCTTGGGGAAAACTTCATACCGTATGTGTGACAGTATAGATCTGATCAAGTATACATAAATAACACACGCTGATGCTAAATATCTTTTGGGTCTCAGAAGACGACAGAATTATATTTATAATTTATGTTTTCATGTCTGTATCTGAGATAAAACATGTTTCTCCTTCCCTTTCAAAAATGTATTCCAAGCTGTATGAATTTAAATTAAAATATTTTAAAGACGATAAATAAAAAAAAGTCTTCTTTTTAAAGACCTTTCTTTTTCGAGTTTCCTATTCCTCTTTAATAAATGAATTGACCACCGATAATATTTTTATTTAAGCATTTCATGATAAACTTTAATTGGAAATAACATTTTATTTATATGTTATTAACGCTTTTCATAAAAAAAAATTGAACAATTAATTAACAATAGCAGAAAACTGAATTTTCCTCCATTATATTTTAATTACTTGAAAAATATTAAACAATAATTTTTACAGAGAATGTTGGATGTGGGTATCACAGAAGTAAAACATTTTGACTAAAATGCCTCTTTTGTGACATCCAACATTCTATGTGAGAACCACGGTCATCTTGAATACTGTATAATTTTTTATGTTGAAATGGTTCATTTATAATGGATTTATTTAGCCTCAATTACAGGAAAAATAAAAGGTTTTTTTTTTTGTTTTAATTGAATTTTAAAGAAAATCAAAAGAGTGAGATTTTCATGACAACATACAGGAAACAGTCGGATAAATTGATGAATAAACAACTTCATAAGAATACGTCAGCTGAAACAATAGGGCCGACACATTCTCCTGAGTGGCTCTTGTCTGATTACGATAGAGTATTGCCAGCGGTGTGGTCCAAGATATCAATATTTGTGAGTCACATATATTTGTAATATTTCTTATGTTCTCTTTTCCCTGTGTCCATCATTGTTGAAATTAAGTGCCACATTTCACTTATACATTTAGTAACTTCTGAAGTAATGTAGTCTTTCCTTAGTGCAGCGAAAAATAACTTTTATATACCTCCTTACACTAATCCTCTCAATTCTACGGTTCAATACGAAGTCTAGCAGTCCCATCCACAGCTGATCAAACATCATTAAAGGCTCTTTTTACTCCTGGTTCTTCCACATCGGATCTCCATGTGAAGCATGTGTCTGTGAAATAGCTTCAGAACGTATCTCATTCAGGATTTCATTCAAATTCAAATTTTTCTTAAGTTTCATTTTGAAACTTTCTGAACGTTTCGATAGTTAAGGTTGTTTATTCTTGTTTCTAAATATAGTTGCTTTAGATTAAATAATTATTATCAAATGAAGCGTTTATGTGCTGCAAGGAAGTGACATCAGCCCGCGATGCGAAACATGGACAGGCAAAGCGTGATAAATTTGTCAAGACTATATTCCAATCACTGCTATTGTGCCTGTCTTCCCAATTCCGATTAGTTTTATTTATCAGACCATATTTGGGCGTCGAATTGCATTGTGAGCTGGCGCCCGAAGTTACGTAACTGATCTGTTGATGGATGATGCAACTGAAACTGGATAACGCCTCGTAATAAACACCTAGTATTGAAAAAAAACTTGGCGAAGCTGAAACTAGGAACTCTTAACAGACAGGTGATCGTATCTCAAATATAAGTTTAAAATTCTGAACTAAACTGTCCAGGGACGAGTTGAGATCTAACAGACAAGTTGGGACATAACGCTGTCAAGTGACCAGTTTAGAACTATCGACTTGCAACTGTTGTTTTTTCCGCCTTTCAAAGTTTTTACTATACATAGACACACACACACACACACACGCGCCAGTTTGTAAATAATTTAGTTGAAATTTAAATTTAATATAAAACGTTCATGAATTCGCTTAGTTTACGGTTCTCATGCATGTCCAACTACACTGTGGGATTTTCACTCCCATATCGTAGGTCGATAAGAATAATTCTTTATAGTAACTGTGAGAACAATGCCCTTTCAAGGGGGTATCTATTATTGATGTTCAGCGAATGCTGAGCTAACCTTTACCCACGGATTCTGCCTCCATCGCCAAGTTGGAAATGTCATCACATTGACAGNGGCATTTTTCAAGTGCGAGAACTAGTGTATCTGTTTTAAATATTAGGAATAATGAAGTTAGATGACAAAATAAAACACTAAGCCTCAAAAGTACTAAGATTTAGAAAAATAAATGGATAAAAAGTGCGAAAATGGGCTTTTGTTCTATATCTTAACTTCATTCGATTGTTTTCGCTCCAGTTCTTAAAATATCTTTAGAGAATAATTTTTTGTTAAATGATTTTTTTTAATATACTTTGGTATTAGAAACGATATATTACACAAATAACGGCCCATTGCTTAAATCATTTCCTTAAATATTTATTTGATCAGAAAACCATTTTTTGTTTACTTTCATTTTATTGGATAAAATATTTTCCCCACTATACCGAATAACTTTTTTTTTTTGCCAGATTTTCCGAGGTGAAAACAAGATATTCGCGCTGGTGTTATAGGGCGAATTTTGAAAAAAAAAAATTTAATAGATCTTCACTGATCCTACTTTAGTGGAGCTAAAAATGTGATTCGTTAAAATGTGTGTGTTTATAAACTAGTGATTAAGTATATTTAAAAGTATCAATTTTTTTACTCAATCTTCTACGAAACATTTGAAAACTATAGAGAACACAAAAAATCTAGCATCACAAAAAATCAACATTTTAATTTTTTCAGGTTTAGTGAATTTAAGAAAAACAGTAAGCATCCGTTGTTTTGAAATTTTAAATTCCCTCTCCGACCTCGGGAATGCCTGATGGGCACCTTAAAATATTCAGAAGTTGGCAGACAGGTTGAGGAGTTGTTTCAAATAAATAACTATGAGAATAACTATCGGAAAGAAAGGTCAAATTTACTGTCGGTTGAAGGTAAATATGTTTGGAATGGAACCGTTTGTAATCAGAAGACGATTTAAGCGTTATATCTTTTACCAGTCATATTTTCTTAATTACTTTCTTTAAAATATTTTAAAAATCGTTCAACCTCTTTAGATTATGAAGGGAGGATACCTGATCAGGTAGACACCTTATTCTAAACACCCATGGTTCTGGGCAGGCTTTTTTCCAAGACCTAAGCGGACTGGACTCCAGACGTGCGAAAACAGTCCGACCCTCTTCCAGTGTTGTGATTGATTATTTTATTAATAAAATTTAAATATTTATTTTTGGCAGAGGGGATGTGGGGAGGGGGATTATAACACGAACTCCTGGGTAAGGAAAGTACTTTGGGAAATATTTTTTTGTTAGAAAGCTACTTAACTATTTGGGTTAAAGTTTGGGTTTCGTGTAGATTACAATTTTTACATTGCAATTATCTTGGTTATTTTTAAACACCACATCTTTATGCAACTAAGTTCAATTAATGTTTGGCCAACCAGATTTGCTTCATTACTCTCAGGATTACTTTTATTTTCATCTCGTAAATAGTTTCAGGGCGGACGCAGAGAAGATATTTTACGGAAGTTGTATTTTGAATTTAAAACTATCTGAAACGTGATGATTTTGTATTTCTCAATCAGTCCGAATGCTGCCTCTGTAATAGTTGATTTTGTACGTTAGTATAGGAAGCTTCCTATCTTAACCTATCATTAAGATATTTTTGAGACCTTGATAAAAAAATTATTTTTTCCTGAATAAATATAATTAATTGTAAGTACTCAATGGCGTCGAAACTCAATCCGAGTAACTGCTTGGTATTGAAAGCAACTTAATTAATTCCTGGACTTCCCACTCAATCGCCTCTTCCAATAGTCCAAAGTTCTGAAAGTATATGGTTACACTCTAAGATGATTTTAGTTGGGGTTCGGTCGAGGTAGATCCAAAAAGACACAAATTAAAAAAATGTATTTTTTAATAAAGGATTATCTGCCAACGTTTGTATATGGTTACAGTTTCAGGTTCTTATAAATTACAGGTGGTCCATTGTAATTCAGGGTTTACTTTGTATCTGTATTTATTTGTGNATATAATTTTTTTATTGATTAATATTATGGCATTAAGTAAAAATTACATCTATATACTTGGCATTAAGTAATAATTATACTCGTCTAATATTTGCTACTAATTTTTTTTTTTTTTTTACCTCGATCGACATTGAATGAACATTTCTAGATCTGGTAAAAGTGCTAAATATATTATTTTATGTATAAAAAATGTATGAATAGCTATTATTAACCAGTAAGACGAGTTAATATTAAATGGACCATAAACTACAAATATCTTTTAAAGGTGTTTTTATGATGATTCCATATTGTTAATAGTCGGGGTTCGATCAAAATTTGTTTTGAAATATTATAACAAAATTGAAGACAGGATTTCTGTACTCAAAGCCCACGTCGAGGCTCACAATCTAAGCCATCTATCACACCTAACAACGCCGAGAGAATCGAGGTCTAGTCTAAACACTCTTCGAGCTCGAATCAATATCATCACTTATCAATATTACGTGTCATCGGCGAATTTATCATACTCTGGGTACAATAACTGCGACATACTCACTATACCCAGTTAAGGGCGAATTAAAACTCCTTTCACCAAGACTTATTCAGTGAAAAGGGAATTCATCATTTATCACTTTTTATACCAGTGACTTTAGTTTTCATTATATATATATATATANCTCTCCCATATATTTCACTTCAAATAAGAACTAACCCCAAAGGTGGGTGGAAACTGGGGTCAGTCATAGTGCATAGAGGTTATTGACCACTTCTCATTTATTTAACCCACCTTTGATATATATATTTTTTTTTTTTTTCTTATTCGTTCATGTACGGTGGGATCGATTCTCCTGTCCGATGATCAGGTTCAACAACTACTACGACAAAGTTCGTTTCAGCCGTTTGCCCATTGCACGTGATGAAGTGTGCACTGAACTCTCTCCATGTGTATGGTGGAATGGTGGCTGTAAGAGTGTGTGTATAGTGGTGCGCATATATATTATCCTTCAGTGTTAAAACGAAAATCTTGTCTAAAGACTTGTTTACACTTGATGAAATACTTGCTCGCGTGTTGTGCTGATAGATCTGGTTTGGCGAGGCGTAGGACAAGAGAATTCCGTGGAATGGGATTTTTGAAACGCTGCCATCCTAGCCCAGCTCGTGGGTGCGACCCATGCATTCCTGAGAATTATTTCTGTTCCACGACTCGTACAGATATGCACTTCCGAACTGATTACTTCTCCTGGCGTCATATCCACTTCTCTGGTACTTAACCAACCACCAAGGGTCTTATCAATAGGTAGGCGAGCCCTTCTGTATTCGTCATGAAGGAACGGCGTAAGCTATGTCGATATTCCATGTATATGTATATATAGAAAGGAGCATATTACTAATTTCATTTTAAAAGCTAAAATATACAGTGGGAGTAAAAAGTAAAAAAAAAAAAAAAAATAATAAAAAATAACTGGCTCTAGAGTGACGGTGAAACGAAGAATGAGGAAAGCACTGAAGAGTCATAATTACTTTCTTAAATATAATCTTCGATATGCGTTTCTCCTTGATACATTTAAAACCCTTATAAAATTGTTGCTAAGTATAAACGTTAGAAATATAACTTTTCTGACTATTAAGTACCATTAATTATTGTTACAATTTTGAATATAACAAAGATATTGACGATAATTATATTTGGTCTTTTCCTAATTACTACCATTTATTCTATTTAACCGAAATTTTATTCGGACATTAATAGAAAGCATAAATACCTATATTGGAAGATAAGGGAGCCCACTCAAAACTCAAAGGTGCATTCTATATTTTTTCATTAATAAGAGTTTTTGGAAAACAAACATAATTATTAGAAACTAAAATTTGCACCTTTTATATTTGATTACTTTTCCCAATCTCTACTAAAATAGAGGTATTCGTTATTTCTCAATTACATATTTCTCTATGTCCTCTCCCCTTGCCCACAACTGAAGGATTTCTAAATAGGACTTTAAATCACGGACTTAAATTTTAAAAATTTCGGACATTTGAGCCCGTTACATCCATTATGTATTACGTTAATAGCTTGATTTTTTGACGCATGATTTTCTTTAACTATTTTTAGAGAAATAAAGGTATTCGCGAAGTTAACATGAGTCGACTTTTGAAAATTTTAACAAATATTTATCGATCCCGCTTTGGAAAAATTATTTATTATGTATAATTTTTTAAAGCAATGAAACCAAATTCGGTATTTTTTTTTTTTTTTNCCTGATGGGCACCTTAAAATATTCAGAAGTTGGCAGACAGGTTGAGGAGTTGTTTCAAATAAATAACTATGAGAATAACTATCGGAAAGAAAGGTCAAATTTACTGTCGGTTGAAGGTAAATATGTTTGGAATGGAACCGTTTGTAATCAGAAGACGATTTAAGCGTTATATCTTTTACCAGTCATATTTTCTTAATTACTTTCTTTAAAATATTTTAAAAATCGTTCAACCTCTTTAGATTATGAAGGGAGGACACCTGATCAGGTAGACACCTTATTCTAAACACCCATGGTTCTGGGCAGGCTTTTTTCCAAGACCTAAGCGGACTGGACTCCAGACGTGCGAAAACAGTCCGACCCTCTTCCAGACTGTTCCTTAACTCCTCCAGTTCCGTTACCCGATCCTCTCGAGTTACCTACACCCCGAGGTGAATCATTCTCTCATGTCTCTCTATCGTGGTAGAGGATTTATTTCCGCAAATAAATAAAGTTAGTTATGTTAGTTCCGTGATACGTCCTTTAAATAATTAACTATTTTTATTTAGAGAAGCTAGATATATAGTAAACCTAAGTTTAAAATTAAAAAAATATTTCTCCGTAACACAGAAAATTTTTATTTAGATGATAAATTTGTTAACCGTTCGTTGAGTTTTATGAGGAGAGGATTGTCAGGGATTCGGTCTTGGGGGCTGAAGTATTAAAAACAAATTTGTATTCAAAAAAGTTTTTATTTCAGCCAATGTTTCGGCCTAAATTTCAGGCTTAGCTGAATGGGAAAAAAAACATACAAAAATAATGTAAACTATATGTCATAATCTAATACATTAATAAATAAATGAAAATAGAAAACTTTATTACATACATAAATATTAATTTAGTTATGGTTTATTATCCCACGTAAATTTTAAACAATTAATGAGAGGGAATAGAATAAAGGAATAAGTCAATGAATTTTTTTCTATTACTTACAGTTTTGTATTTTCATTTATTTATTTATGTGATAGAATATGACATATGTTGTACATGTTTCTATATTATTTTTCATATTCAGCCCTGGTGAAGGCCTGAAATTTAGGCCGAAACGTTGGCTAAAATAAAAACTATTTTGGTTACACCTAAGAAAAAAAGGATAAAAAGACATATATATATATATTTTTTTTTTTTTCATAGTCCTTTTTAATTAGATTTATTTAACATCTAATACATGACAGGCTTCTTTTTCTAAGTGTGATATATATTTATTATAAAAATGTAAAAGCCTTTAATTTTTTTTAAATGAAACTATTCAAATTCATTGACTTATTCCTTTATTTCTTGTTGCTTTTCATGACTAATTCCACTTGTGGAAAATTTATTTATCCAAAAGTTTTATGTATATTTATTCTGAGATGATTTTAGTTGGGGTTCGGTCAAAGTATATCCAAAAAACACAAATTTAAAAAATGTATTTTTTAATAAAGGATTATCTGCCAACGTTTCGGCTTACATTGCAAGCCATCTTCAGGGCTATCATGAAGATGAGAGAG
>KZ808694.1:121911-140144 GCA_000696205.2 Oncopeltus fasciatus | reverse complement strand
AAAAATATAAAAATAATGATCTCTATTTACGATTATAGAATAGGAATAAATACATATATTGGTAAATTATTCTATTGAAAGTTGGTTTTTATGATAGAAAGCTACGCATTAAATATCACAAAAATTACAATATAATTAAAATTAGAAATCGATGAAAATTTTTTATTTTTATACTTGACTGCGAAAATTTTACATTTATTATTTTAAGGATAATCCAGAGTGCTTATAATTTTTAAACTGTTATGCACTTCGTGACGTTAAAATTAAGCAATTCATTTTTTAAATGATTTTTCTAAATTTTATCCCATTGCCAGTGATCTGCCATTCCGCCCTAAACATTTTTAGGGTCTTAGCAATTATAAAATTTATTTAAAAATGAATTATTATCAGCAGGATTTAACTACGTTACAGTGACCTTATCAAACAAGGGCAGTTATGGGCGTCAAATTAGCTCCTGTGTTTCTAGGTGTCAATTTAATTGTTGGTGCAAGTTAAATTGTTAAGAATGGTTTATTTGGTTATACAATATGGTACCCAGTGAATACTTTTTTGTAATTTAATATTATATTTTGATAAATACATAGCTTATTTACTAGATCATATATACCATTCGAAGAAAAGAAATGACACAATACAGTAGCTACTTCTTTTGAAGGTGGAGTCCCGCCATATTTAGTGTACTGTCTTTAACAATGGAGATTATCTTTTCTGGCTTCCTATTCTTCCACTCTGCTTTTGATGGGCCTTTTTGATTGTTCAAAATTCCTGAGGCAAATCAAATACCATTCCTGATTGAAACAGGAAAAATTGTTAAATAAAAATTATGTTATTTACATGAAAATATAGTAAATAATTTTTTACCAGGAGCAGTAACCTTCCAGCGCATTGTATATATTTTTTACAGGTTCATTGGTCACATGGGAGAAAAAAAAGTTTAATAAAAAGTGTTCACTAAACTTTATTCAAAACTGGTGGGGAAGGTAAAGTGGGGGATTTTCTCACACTTTGTAGATATTCTTGCAGAAAATTTCTTCTAAATAAGCGTTTTCGTAAATAAAAAAAAGAATATGATTAAACATAAAGTTGATAAAATTACAATTTACACATATTGTGGTCTGTAATAATTTTCATAGCTGAAAAAAAACCAGGATATTACTATCATAATTTTTGTCTCTCTCTAAACTTTTCATTCACCTCACACGATTCAACCAAAATATATAATTTTTAGGGTTTGCAAGGAATAGCTCAAATATGGAATGTAATTTTTTTTTTAAAGGAGGGGGAGAACCTCCCCAACGTTCAAATTAATATACTTCAATATGTTAATTTACCAAAGGCTCAATATGAAACTAATAATGCAAGCTTTTACGTATTTTACCGAATTTATTATGATAAAATCAAGCTATTTACGTATATCATATTACGAAGCTTTAGAAAAATAAGAATGCAGATTCACCGATGCTTTATTGGAAAAACTTAAAATTTTATCCTTTAAAGGATACTGGCAATAATAACAAGAAAAACTGGTAATAATAATAATAATAATCAACTTTATTTACAATTTAAGTGCCAAGAAAAGGAAAATATATTTTAAGGACAATAATAAAATTAAAATAAAGATATTAATTGTCTAATGCAAAAATATAATTAAAAAACTGGTAGCACAACGGTCCCCAATAAAGAAAACATATCCACACATAAGTAAATATTAATTTTATTTGTAGTTTTTAATATCACGTAAATTTAAATCAATTAATGCAAGAGAGTAGAATAAAAAATCTAACTGTCCCAGCCAGGGCTCGAACCTGGATCTCCTGCCAGGTTGGTAATAGGATCCCGGTAGCATAATAGGATAACGCGCTTGCCCGGTTAGCAGGAGATCCAGGTTCGAGCCCTGGCTGGGACAGTTAGATTTTTTATTCTATTCCCTTGCATTAATTGATTTAAAGTGTGTATATCTTGCTAACTTGTTTTAATCATATCTTGCTGAAGTAAGTTCTCAATTCATAATACTTGAAACTTTAGAAATTTACATTCCAGTAAATCTTCAAGAGGGAGTCAGGCCAGAACCCCAGATACAGAAAGATAAGGGATGGCGCAAAAAATGACCTAATATGTTATAAACTGAAACTAACCCAAGAAAATAAATATTGCTACAAAGTAATAGAATTTGATGAAAAGTAAAAAAAAATTTGTATTATTAGTTATTTTTTTTATTTATTTTCATTTATTTCTATTCTATTTTAGCCTTTTTTTAAATGATATATTCAGTCTGGCTGAGTAGTTACTGGCTTGCCTGGAAAAGTTTGACAGAATATGTGTCGTATCTCTTTGTATAGCAATGGATACTAGCCGTTTCTCGCCTTGAAGTCACTCTGGGAGAATTTGGCATGGGGCAGTTCACGTAGGAATCCTCACATCCAAGTACGCCCGGCCGAAGCGGATAAGCAGAGGTTAAATGGACTGCGAATTAGATCTTATCACCGCNCCAGATTGACGGTATTATTGCACATTGGCTTCTCCTGGTGTGTTTGACTTTCCGAAACAGGGTGTTACTTGATCACTTCTTGTACATTCATCAATCGGTCGTTTGAAGGGGCGTTAACAGGCTGAGACTGATTGGAATCTCAAGTGTTTCTAGATGGGTAGACCCGACGCCAGGAACACATGCCACAGCCTTGCTTGAGGAATCGATTGTGAATTTATACATGTTTGAGTAGACGAATGAACAAGATCCACATTGTAGAACTACTTTTTATTTTACCACAGATTACCAAAAAACAAAAACAAAAAAAAAAAACAGTACAAATTTGAGAATGGAAAAGTCCCCAAGCAAGAGCTGAGTTAACTAAGCGAATTCCTCAGTATCTTAATTCGTTACTCGTATTTGCAATTATCGTCTCATTTAATTCCCTACACTTATAGAATATATATTTATATAGTCTTATTTCTGAAAATACGCTCACTAGTTATTCAAAAACTTTTTATACTAGCAATTGACTATACTTCTATTGGTTCAATTTTACTTAATTGAACTTAACCTTTTTGTTCTGTTTTTTAGAAGCTACGTGTTAAATTTCATTCGAAAAAATTGATAACTGAGTGTTGAAAAACACATTTACTGATACTCATACATACATATAATTAATTTTCCAATCTTTAACAAAACTCTGCTTATTAATGATTTAAATTGAATTTGTTCGTAAAATTCCTAAGGAAAATAGTAATGAAGCTTCATATGTTCTACAGAAATTAAACAAAAAAAAAGCTAAAGACTTAAAGAGTATATATAATAAATTATTGTACCTTAGGTACATGTAAAACTTTTTTAGAATTACAAAAAATTAAATTAAGACATTTTTAAAATACGAAAGCGAGTTATAATAATTATATTTAATTATTTATGATACCAGGGTATTATTAAAGGGTTGAAAAAAAGTAATAAAAATTATGAGCGCATTATCTTTTTATGTACACTGTAATTCGCTTAAGAACATTAAAGTAATGTTCTGAACCAAATTAGTAAAAAGAAAAGGGAATTAATATTGATATTCAAACCATCAAAAAACGATTAACATGTGTTATCAATACTATAATGGCTATTAGTAAACTTTTAACTTTTTCTTTAAAATAAATTTGGTTTTACTCTGGTTGTAGTGTAAATGTTTTTAAAAACCAATTAAAATCTGAATAAAACTTTAGAGTATTTTAAGATGCAATATAAAACTCAAATTGGAAATGAACTTGAAAAAATATAACATTTTTTAATACTAAATGCTAATAATGTCTTATGCCAAAAAAAAAAAAGTTATATTAAGAAAATTGTGATAAGTATGTTAAAAGCTTCATTTGTAAGAGTTATGTTATATTAAAATAATAAAAGTAGGAACAAAAAAAAATATACAATATTTAAAATAAATTATAATGTAATTTGTAACTAAATTAACAACTAATCCTAAATTAATTATAACACGGTGTCTTACATAAAAATCAAAAAATAATCTTTTTATTTTGAAATTTGCACTAGATTCCATTTTTTTTTTAATGTCTATCTACAGGTTACCCTCCCATTCTTACCTCTATGGCTCAGATCAAGTTTTTATTTATATGTAAAAGCTTGCCTTGGGTGGGATTTGAACCCGGAGCGCCAGGATTGCCAGACCCGAACGAATTCCATGCGCTACCTTGCTGCCCCAACAGCTTATTTTCTAGTAACAGAATTTAATGCTTCCCTGACTATCAAATTGAATAGAATTATTATTTCTAGTAATCCAACCATGGATAAGTACCACACAATAAAATATTTCTAATTTAAACTATTAATAATTAGTTATTTCTCATTTATTTTACAATATACATGATTCTCATTAATAAAAAAGTATTTCATAAAAACAGTAAAAAAACAAACAAAATATATTTAACACTAATTCACAAAGCAATACATTTAAATATGAAATCTCATAATATAAATCACAAACAAAATAAATCAAATCACTAAGGTAAAGTATTTTATCTTATCAATTACATATAATTTTATTGTTAATAAGTATTGTTATTTATATTGCATTATAAATTATTTTATTTACATGTGATGCTTTGTGAATTGGTATTATAAAAGTGGGTTCTACACTTTAGATAAATTTTTGAACAGTATGGATATTTATGTTTATTGAAATTAGAGCACAATCAATTATAAATCCTATAACAATTATTAAAGATTTAGTCACTAATTGCTAATATATGGTACTGAGGCATATATTTTTTGCTATAAAAATGTTTTATTTCATTCTCTGTAAATTGTCACACTATTTTGAGAATCTACTATTTATAGATATACATAATATCAATATAGTGAGAATGTTGCAGCACAACTTGTTTTATGTACTATTAACTTAAAATATATAATGTCAATGATTTTACTCATGCATTCTATTATATAAAATTTATTATACATAGTTTGTCTTTCCCAATTAAATTTTTTTATTTTAACATTGCAATTTTCTTTATAAGTGAAAAGTCATTTTTAATTTGAAAATTGTGCAAATTGTGCAAATTGTGCCTAATTTTGTTTAATTTTCTGTAGGCGATTCTCATTCCAAACTAGCTTTGATAAACACTGAATTTCTAACTGGATCCCCTGGACAATTTGCCTTTCAGATAGTAGCTTTTAAATTTGCATACAATTCAACTACACTTGAATTAAATAGTCACTGAATCCTAAGTTAATATTCTTCGGAAAGCCTGAATTTCTGTATCGATTAAATAAAAAAAATATTTAAATATAAAATATATGCAGGAAAATGAAGAAGAACAATATGAGGTTCTTAAAATGCAAGGAATATTTGACTGAGAAGTTAGATAAGGTTGCTCTAATGAAACTCTAGAGACAATATACCAATGGAATACATAAATAGGGATTATAACTATTTAGAAACATTTAACTGTTACTTCGTTCATTAAACAAAATTTTAATTACATTTTTAATTAATTTAATTACCACAATAAATCATTTTTTTAGTATTTTAATAATTTACTAAAAAATGAATAAATAAGAACTATAGACATAAGGTAGTTTAAAAATTTTTTTTTTTTTAGTAAAAGGGCGCAACTAACCCTCAAAGTTTCATTCTGAATAATACCTTTTTAGGGTGTGTTCTCATAAAATAGATTGTATTTCAAATATTTGAAAATTAAATTTTCATAATATTATTTACAATTAGTTTATACCAACTCTAATAGAAAGACAAANGCTGTAGTGAATTCACCCTCCCATAAAATATTAATTAAAACGAAAATTATTCAATAATATCAGTTGCCTCCAAAACTTTATGCATGTGTTATTGTAGGAAATATAAATTGTCTAAAATTCTATTAAGTCAAACTATCTTTTTGCCTTTACTTATACGAAGTTGATAGTGGTGTCACTGATCACCTTCTCTCCTCATGTGATTGTCATGGAGTTAAATTCATTTCTACCAATGCTTATCACTAGTCAGTGGAGTAAGACCTTTTAGTTGATACCTATTTATATCTTATGTATACATTATATACATAATATATAGTTCGCGTTCGTACACTTCAATGAATACTTTACTTTCGAATACATTAATAATTTCAAAATCTCATTTTTTTTTTTTAATCAGCAGTAAACACATCTCTTAAGAATCTTTAAAACATAACTTATATGTGACGACCCTCTTTAATTAGATAGCTATAACTTAAAAATATAGCCTGAGACTGCAATGACACAGTTTCAACTTCATTTATCACTGAAGAAAATTGAAGTGGAAATTATTTATGCACAAAATATATAATCACGAAGAGTTATATAATTCGTTCCTTTGGAAACAAACATTTTCCTTGGTATAAAATAAAGAGATTTATTGTCTGTAATCAGATTTACTTTGATTTCTCTGATTTTAAAAAGTGGGGAGCTTCGTATTAACTGAATATTCATTTTTCAGATTCCATAATCAACTTCAGTTCTTCTTGACTTAAGTATCTTATCGTTAGACTTTTGCAAAAGATTTCCATATTTAACGAAGAATATGCAATATACTTTCTTCTTTGCCTCATAATCATTTATTTTTTATCTCAATCACCATGCTGCATGTGTTTAATTATTATCAGAGTAAGTAAAAAACATCGATTTTGAAATTATTAAACAATATATCAAGAGTCTATGTCTATCAACATATTTTTTTTAATTTCACTAAATTATATGATTACTGACTTTGTCTATAGACATTATATAAAATATATCATGATTGTTTATACAAAAATATTTAATAATTAACTTAAATTTTGAATGAAACCTAAAAATTTGAAAGTGATCCTAAGAAATTGTATTTACTTTACAAAGGAAATTATCTTATAGCTTACTAAAATTAATAAAATAAATCCCATTTAGAATTCATGTATTCAAAAATTATAGACCACAATACTAATGAGTCAGATAAAATTAAACTTCTTGCGTTTCTCTATTAAATTTTAAAATATCTCGTTTAATGCTTGAGAAGGAAAAAAATTACATTAGTAGTGTTTTTAATCCTCAGTTAAGTGTAAAGAAGACATTTTTTAATAAATTTAAACCTTCTGTAGGACAGGATAATACCTTCCCTTGGGTTCCTCCATTTTAATTGGGATTTAGCAAATAACGAACTGCTCTTTCATTTAATTNATAGTTAATTTCATGGTTCGTATATAGATTTCTTATAGGATATAATATATATATATATTTATTTATGTCTCGGCTAACTGCTATTTTCAAGCCTCTACAAACATGTGGAACGGACATTAATATTAAATAATTCCAATGGAATAGAAGAATTAACTAACTGATTAATTTCAATGTCATACCAAAAATTAGTTAATTAGTTAAATAAAACATAATTGTTTAACATTATCTTACTCACAATTATTAATAATATAAGTAAATATCACAGTTAGAAAGAGTATTGTATTCCCTATGCCTTAAACCAAAACTTTTTTATGTAAAATAATTAGCCACTTTATAAGTATTGAATAAAAACAAATATAATCATTAAACCAATTCATATCACAAAAAAAAATCCAAAGATATTTCATTTAACAGTGAAATATTTCTTAAGTTAATTGTTTAAAAATAAAATAGTATATAATAGGCATCAATACAATAGGTATCTTATTCATTGAAATTCTATGCTTCAGCCACCTAAGAATGACGATACCTAAAGAAGTGGCTTTTCAATATATGGTAAATAAATATATAATACAGAATACTAAGAAAGACAAATAATTAAGTATATCAATAGACATTTTAAAATTAATACTAGGGTCTTTAATGTGTTTTATCCAGCTTTATTATTAACAGAAAGTAGTAAGATTAGTAATCAGTTAAACTAGTCCTGGGTTAAAGGATATAACCTTTTTTATTCAAATTTCAACCCGCGCTCCTAATAGTTCCATTTTGTTATATAAATAGTAAAATTGACTTTTTCACTTAACGAATCTGTTTTTATTTACACTCTAAACTAATTATGGCGCACTTGTCATTTCAAGTAATCCTTGCTAATTGCAGTTAATAAGTGAGGGAAATATTTAATTTTTAATGTATTAGGAGTTTTATTAATAAAATTCCAAAGGAAATGTGTAATTTCATCCCTTTTGCCTGAATTTCCAATTTATTAGCAAAAAGATTAAGAGGTTTTTTTGGGCGTCAGGGTCGCTCATGGGATCCGTTCGTGTCTCGCAACCCTGGCGCTGCGGGTTCAAATCCCAACCAGGTCGTCATGGCTTGTTCTGAGCTATGAATGTTTAGAAAGGAATGGAAACATGCAGATAGCATTTCCTTTCACACACCTAAGAGGTTGAAAGGGGGATAAATACTTATTTAAGAAAAGAACAAAAAACTAAGAGGTTCGACTAATTTGGATGAATTCAGCCTATTGATTCGAGAAAATTTACGGGAATAACGTCTTTTAATAATTGGGAATTTTTTAGGGTCTTTCTTCTGCTCTTGGGATACAATAGGACAAATGATATATTCTTTGGGGGTAGAATAGGCCTCGAAAAGTAGAACATGACTTCCTACATATATCTATATAAGAGGGACGTCATATACCTATGCATCTGTTGATCAACAACTATCTCTAAGAATTTGAATATTGCCTGGATAAGGAGTGAATTTTTCTTGGATCCAGGCTGGTATCGAGAAGAAATTCAAAACGAACCAGATTTAGTAGAAGCACAGATAGACAGATGTATATATGTAGAAATCACATCTAAAAACTAGGTAAGACAAAGTGCAGGATCAGATGAAGAAATGGCTGGCAAACATAAATTAAGGCGTGATTTATAATGTAATTCATGAAAGACTTTACCCTGAGCATTTAAATTGTTTTGTTGTTTCAATTGATATAAAATATGTGTTTAGTATTTGGTTTTAGACAAACCCAAACCTACCAAGAGCTGTAATTAAAAATGAAAATGAGTCAAGGATCCCTTAATATGAGTGATTTATTACAAAAAAATATTAAAACAAGGTTTTAATATGTTTACGTAGGCTTCGACGGTCGTGAGAAGTATTTACCGTTTCTTCTTCCGGGTTGGACCGTGTCAAATTGTTGTTATTTTTCGAGCTTTTGCACATCATGTGATGGCTTCTTCAGGGCTGAAAAGAGAATGAGAGTTGTAAAAGAGAGATAAAAGAGAGTTGTAAAGGCCCAAGGACCAGACCGCACCGGGATTATACACCACCTGGTGTATAAAACATGGTAATTATATACCACCTGGATTTAAAAATCTCTCTTTTACAACTCTCATTCTCTTTTCAACCCTGAAGAAGCCATCACATGATGTGCGAAAGCTCGGCAAATAACAACAATTTGACACGGTCCAACCCGGAAGAAGAAACGGTAAAAGGTTTTAATAGTTATTGTCAAATGACTCGTGGTAAGTACTTACATTTTTATTTTAAAATATATAACTGATGTTTGGATATCTCCATAGATACTGATAAAGGCACATAGTGAATGAGTTCTACCAAGTTATGATCTCTTCGTAGGAAGAATTCTTGTGGAAGTGGAAATAGTGATGGACTATTGGCGAGGGTGAAGAAGAAGGGATAACGAGGGAAAAGTGAGGTCTTCAATGTTCAACCCTTCTGGAATTAAATACTTTTCCCCTCGTGCCCCCCTACACAAGGGATGTTTCAAACACCACATCCGAGGGGCTTTCGTCTAAGATCGTTCACAGGATTAATAAAATTTCTGAAGTAAAAGAAGAACTTTTTCCAGCTACTGCGTAAATTACAAATTTACTTTTTCACCATTATAGGTGGAACTTAATTTAAGTAATGGAATAATTTGAGTTTAAAAGTTCGACCAACGGTATGCAAATGTTGGAGGAAGAGAAAAAGTTTAACCTCTTTATTTAATGCTTTAAATTTCTTTTTTGTTATGAGTCTTTCATAAAGCTCTTTTGAATCTGTAAATATAAAAATAAATGTATAGGAACTATGTAGGTTTTCTTATCTGTTAATGAAATTTGATAGAAAGAGATGTACGAAATTATTTGCAGTTCAATTTTACCAACTTAGAGACAATGGAAAAAAAATTGTTGGCATTCTTATAATTGTTTGTTTTTTAAATAGGTAGAAACAATATGTCATAAATTAATAGAAATTTTTTGAAATTTTCTGTTACACTTTTTTTTTATTACATATGTGATTTTTAGAACAATTATTGTGTGGAGAAAAACCAAGGTTTTAGTATTTAATATTCATATAATCTACGCAGTTATTTTCTAATCGAAATTTTTACATAAATAATCCTATTGCATGTAGAAACAAGCTCACATATTAAATTCTTGTTTCTCTATTTAAAAAATATGGAGAGAAAGGCTTCATTACCCTAATCAAATTCCAGTGTATCAATATATATTTTGGTGTAATCTATGGGGATATTTGTATCGATTGTAATTTAATATTTAAAATATAATTTTTAACTGATCATTAATAGAGCATGATTTACGAAGGTTGATAATTAAAATGGGCACTGAAATATTTATGACCATGTCTGTCAATATTTTTTTTTCTAATGGGCTAATGATATGAAAAAAAATCATACGTTTTGTCAATTTATAATGTAAATACAATGTATTTTTAACGATTTCTGTATATCATTTAGCTTTGTAAACCATAAAACATATTTTCAATTACGTACATTTCCTCAGTATTAAGTCCTTATCTTTCATTAAGTCTTGGTCTCCCTTTAAACCATTTAGGGTCATGGAGGGAGAAGCTGTCTACAGATTGCCATCCCATTTTAAACATATATGGATCACATAGCATTTTATTTATCGAAAAGCGAAAAGCGAATAATACGTTCTGCGGATGCTGTGAGAGTGGTAAAAGTAGCTTTTTCCTGCAATAATAAAAAAATGAAAGAAGAAAAAAATAAAAAATATGCTTTTAAAATGTGAGTTCATTTATAACCTAAAAATATATTTTCTTTGTGTTTTATACATATTCTAGATAGAAGCCTCTGGAAAAGGTAATAGCGATCCTTCTTTTTTTTTTTTTTAAATAAAGGGAATGGAAAGTTCGATTCAGGTACAGGTCATGCAGGAACTATGTAAACTAAAAGTATTCATTAGTATTTTTATTATTAAATATATGTATTTTATTTTCCTTGTCATGTAGATTAATACACTTATAAAATATTTCTTTTATCATTAAATAATTTTCGTTGAATTAGAAAACATTTAATATATGTTACCGCCACTGTAGGGAAATAAATTTTTTTTAAATCGCACATGACGTTTCAGGTAAATCCTCTCCTACTGAGAATAATTATTCCATATATCAAACTCAGCCTTTATTTTACCATTTTTAATTACTTAGTAACTTAAAATTTGGCCAGTAGAGAATTGACACAAACACACGCGCACACTCACACACACAAAAATTACTGATTCTTATCTAGTAAACAGAAACGAAAAGTGCAGTAAGGTTGTTTTTCTTATTTTTATAATTATCCTAATAAGCCTTTTAAGTATTATAAAACTTTTAGAAACTCATGTTTTACACATTTACATTCTATATCTGACTCACTTACTGCCAGACAAAATCTCCAACGGCATCTAATGGACATACAGCGATGGTGCCAGCTCTGGCGCATTTAGGTTAACGAAAGCAAATGCTGTCATGTCACTTTCACACTAAGGAAGAAACAACCTGGCAGAATTTACTTAATTGACATCCCTATCTCTACTTCCAATTGCGTCAGTTATCTGTGCTTCCATCTTGACCCCCGACTAACACGGAACACACATACAAAAATCAAAAGACAGTAACTAAATAGGAGATTTGGACAGCTTTACAAGCTGCTAAACCGCAAATCAACTTCACCTGTAACTAACAAACTAAAGACGCTTTATAAGACGCTGCTGAGACCTATTTGGACTTATGGAGTCAAACTGTGGGGAACTGCTAAATCATCCAACATCCAAAGAATACAGTCCTTCCAATCCAAAATCCTAAGAATCATAGTTGATGCACCCTATTACGTTGCCAACTCCTTAATGCACAATGACCTTGAAATCCCTCTTGTAAAATAGGTCATAACAACCCGTTTTAATAAATTCCACACTGACCTTTCCATGCATCCCAATCCTTTAGCCAAAAAGCTATCTAGTATTACCCATCCTTATAACCCACGACGCCACCTGAATAGGAAATGGCCGCGTGACCTCCTAATAATGCTAACACTACTTTATAACCATTAAAGGAAACAAATAAAACAAACAATTGTAAATAGTGATTTAGGAGTACTGCCATTGGGCAGCTTCTCCATCAAGCGAAATAAACGCTAATTAAAATTTATATTTATTATTACCCGCTTCTTTCTAGTCCAGGTATATAACCAATTCATCCTTATCAATTTGCCCAATCCCTGTTTTGAAAGAGTCTAATCCAGACAGTTTTCAGCTATGAGGATCGTTATATAACAGTGGCTGCTAAATAAAAAACATATAGNTTTAACGTAGCGACACTATATATATGTGTGTGTGTGTGCGAGACATAATTGTAATAGATGTATACATGGTTAATACATAGATATTCTGTGTTTTATAATTTTACGTTCTCCAATGAATGAATGATAAGGATTCGAAAACAATTTTGAGTCAATGTATTCTGGTACATAAGTCATTTGCGTTATGAGGTGAATTACCTGATTCAAGACGACAGCTAACAGATAAAATATGTTAGATTTAGGGTTTTAATGAGAGCTCTAGATTTAGAATTTATATTTTTAACAGTTCTAGGCAACTGTATCCAAGTGGAAAATTCATCAATTTCCACGGGAAATTCACGCCTCTTGTATATTGTTTCTCTCGAGGGAGAGAATTCTCTCTCTCTCTCTCTCTCTCTCTCTCTCTCTCTCTCTCTCTCTCTCTCTCTCTCTCTCTCTCTCACTCTCGTTCTTTACTTTCTTCTTGACTTTGTCTTTTCAATTTTGTAGAAATTCATAAATCATCGAAAGGAAATATTTATTAAGTTCTCCTCCAGAAAATTATGCCAAAGAAACTTTCCCTTCCAAGAATTTTCGAAGGGTTATTACATTTATTAGCACACCCTCTACCAAGACTATGTAAGGTACAGTGATTGGTTAGAAAATTTGACAGCAAATTTTTGTATTTATTTATTTATTTACATGGAGGTTTTCTTAATGGGAAAGTTAACCTCCTAAGTTAAGCAGGTTTTCTATGTTTCATCCATTGCACCTGCATAAGGGTAATAGAATATTAGTGAAATAACGAGTTTTTCATGAAAACCGGAAAAGGGGATGACGGAAAACGGTAATATTAAGTAAGCTATAGTCCACTGTGGAAGGAAGAGTAGGAGGAGCGCTAAAACTTGGAAGTTACATTCTTAAATATATCCTTCAATATGTGTTTCTCATGAAAGGTAAATAACAACTTTCTACCTACTAAATTTCTAAAAATATTTTATTGCACTAAGTTAAACTAATATAAATATTAAGATTTTTCACATTATTTCCCAGTTTTCAACTAATTTGAATTAAATGATCAGTCTGTAGTTGAAAGCCTAAAGGATGTTTAAAAAAATTAATTATTAGATAAAAACTCTATTCTTACGATTGAAAACAAACTGACGCTCTACAAAACCTTATTTATTACCAATCTGGACTTATGGAGTAGAAATCTGGGGTGCCGCCAAGCCTTCCATCATCCAAAGAATCCAGTCCTTTCAATCCAAAACCCTGAGAATAATTACAAATGGTCTCTATTCGTATCCGATTCCTCTCTTCGCCACGATTTAAAAATTCCTTTTGTTCAGGATCTAATTTCTTCCCGCTTTAGCCTTTTTCACAGTAAACTGCCATTCCATCCTAATCCACTAGCACAGACCTTGTCTTTCAAATCCAACCCCTACAACCCTCCCCGTCGTCTCAAACGAAGATGGCCCCGCGACCTCCTGGGGACATAGTTTGTGAATAATTTGAGAATGGTGTCATTGGTTACCATCTCTCCTTATGTGGCTTTCATTAATGCCAATCATTTTTTTATTATTCATTGTAATCAAATTACAAATTGGTTTTTTTTTAACATAATGTAATATGTAAATAAAGGCAATAAAAAAATTACAAGAACCCTACAAATAACATTAAAAGTATTTCCCACTAAAATCCTGTCCTAAATTTGGCATTATACGTATATAATTATAATACACACAGTAGGAGAACATAGGTAATATAAGCTTACAATAATTACGGCTTCTTTTATGTTGCAGCACTGCAAAGATTATAATAAATTATAATAAATATTGTTAAAACAGAGCTTCACTTCTCTTAGTCACATATTTTCTCGCTAAATATTTGAAAACACTCGAAATTAATTCCAGGCCCAACCTGCTCGGTGTTTGATGTGTTAGAGGACACCTCTTTCCCTTTTAATGCTTGCTTTGTAAATATTTTAATTAAGTATTCGATCAAATGTATAGCAAGTTGAAATTAATTAACACTTATTAAGACCCATAAATTGACTGACGTTGACATTTGCATTAAATATTTTTGCTAAAATTAACAAGATAATTTAATAAATTTAATAAATTATATTTAATTTAAATTGGCAAGTAACTAAATTCCTAACTAACTTAACTTATGAAAATCTTTTTAAATCAGTTCTTTAAAATTGTATACTGTCTGTTGTTCGAGAAAAAAAAATTTAGTTTTCTTGAAAATGATTTAAAAAATAATATTGGAAACTTTTTTTTCCCCTTTCATCCACATAGGGTCATGGAAGGAGGAGATATTTACAGGTTTTCACCCCATTCTAAACACCCATGGCTAAGGACCTGATTTTATTCAGTAATAAAAGCTAGTCGGTGGCAGGTATAGAACCGACAGCACCAAATTTGCGAGACCAAAATGGATCCTATGAGCTACCTTGGCGGCCCTGTTGCAACTTTTCTGAAAGAAAATTCATTGGTATTATCTTAGAGATTCCGTTAAAAAACTCATGATATCCAGTAGTAGTACAAAAGAAATATCAATCAAATAAAATATTTTCAAGACTTTACTAAATATGAGGTTTATTCATATTTTCATATATATGAATACATAAATATTCATCGTTTCTAAGAACAAATACATTACTATATTCGTTCACATAATAGCTATTCGCATTAACAATTCATTATACCTCATCATGACCTATTGCTAAGGAATTCTTCTTCTTAAAAATGTCTTCCCTCTTCTAAAGATATCTCCCTGGCGTTAATGACCAAAGGTTGACACGCCATTAAAAAAAATATGAGGTTTGTCGTCAATTGTTGACATTAGTGAGATGTAAGTTATACGTACCCTGCCAAAAACGATCCTTTTACCCGTAGGTACGTTCGAGTCCTTATTTTGGATATATTGGACCTGTCAAGGTATAGAAAGTCCCCTGGACCTGTAATCTCTCTTCCTTAACCAATGAAACAAATTTACTGTAAATAATATTGTGAATCCCAATCAAATAATACTATAAATATATAAATTCAAATGTCTAAGGACTATACAAGGCCCACCTACCACCCCTTTAACGTAGCGACACTCTCTGGATAGTGCAGGAAGAATGTAAATAATTTAAATAATACAAAAGGGTAAGAGAAAAATGTATGGTCGTTCTCATTATAATTCAGCCTTGAAGAAGCCATCTCATGAATTAAGTTAGCTCGGGAAAAAATATTTTTCCACATGGTCAAGCCTGGAAGAATTATTAATGAACATTTTTGGAGACCGAGAAAGCCTACGCGAACATTTCTTTAACCTTTTTATATTTTCCGGATGCTCCTACCCTTGATACACGTACTGTTCACACTAGACTTCACCTTTATATTATTTACTCAAAAAGAAATATCTCCTTTTCAGAGGATCATATATTATTCGAAATGGTGAGTTTTTGCCCATAGAGATTATTAGTAGAGAATTTTGGTTGATTTTCGGTCAAGGCTCATCCAAAAATATAATTGAAAAACAATGACTGGGGGTCATGAACATTTGTTTCAGGTGGTAACACGTCCCCTCTCGCCTTCATGATAGCTCTGAAGATGGCTTAAGTATAAGCCTAAACGTTGGCAGATAATAGAAATACAAAAATTTTAAAAATTGTATTTTTTGGATCAACTTTGACCGATTCCAAACGAAAATTCTCTACTCATATATTATTCCTTTAACACTCATAACCATGTACATTCCTATTTTTGAAACAAGAATCATTTTTCAAAAATTTTATAGTCTCTATCTTGGAAATTTTTGAAGGTGACCTCGACTCCCTTGATCTAAATCTTCTTTTCCTTCATTTGATCCAAAGGTCAAAATCATAACTAATAACCTCCTTTACATATTAAATAATCATGTTCCTTCTATAACTCTCAGATTCCTACACCCTGAAGCGATAAGACCGCAGGAGAAGTTAGGATACTGGCTACCCTGACACGTGCTAGACGTATGCGCCACCCCGAGGATATGTCCGCTGTCACATCCATCCCTAGTCACCCTCCGAAAGACTGACTCTCTTAATTTCCACGTAGCGTTCTCTTCCTTAGCCAACCCTAAGTTCAAATGGAACACCCTTAAAAGCCCATCCTATGCAAATCGCCCCTTTAATTTCTACACCCTAAAGCGACAAGACCGCAAGAAAAGTAAGGATACTGGCTACCCTGACACGTGCTAAACGTACCATATACACCACCCCGAGATATGTCCGCTGTCACATCCATCCCTAGCCACCCTCCGAAAGACTGGCTCTCTTTATTTCCACGTAGCGTTCTCTTCCTTAGCCAACCCTAAGTCCAAATGGAACACCCCTAAAAGCCCATCCCTATGCAAATCGCCCCTTTAATATTTAACATTTCCCAGATATCCTGATGCCTTCAACTCCCATTCCACTTCCTCTCACTCGCTCGCAGTTTTCCTTATTCTATCTCTTCAACAAATAGTCCTTAGTTATTCCGTACTTATTTTTGTCCGACGTACTATTGTCTTAGTAGGTATAACAAGAATATAAACAAATGCCGACGGTTATGACAGAAGCCTGCTATCCTCTTAACCGCTACAATAAGAATAAAAACAAATGACAGTATATTACCATATTCTTCTGAAAAGATACAACTTTTCAATGGAGTTCTCTTTCCTCTATCCTCTTTCCTTATTTCTAGATAAATGAATTTTTCAAACCATTAAATTTAATTCCTCTTTCGTAAAGTATTTCTGCCCTATATTTATACCTTCTGTCTTTCTAAACTCTTAAAAACATTAGTCAAAAATGAAATATATTCCTTCCTGAAAAAATTTAAAACTGTCTTTTAAATCTGTTTTCTTTACACAAGTATCTCATAGAAATAAACATTGACGTTTAAAAATATTGAAATATTCGTCACGTCTTTTCTAATTTTCTCATGTTTTAATCCTATATATTTCATTATCTCTTTAAATTAGGCACCAAACACAAACTTTTAAGCCACCATTGGAATTTTTGTGTTGTTATTTGATATTTTTGTTTTTATTCTTTCTCTTACACTTAATCGCAGTCTTCCTTCTCTCTCAACATCCTCCAGAGTGGAATTGTCCTTTTAAATTCTCCGTACTATCTAAATACAGTACTAGGATCTGAGTATTATCGTTATTCGAAGCTCAAAAACACGCACGGAATCATACCACGTTACCACGTACCATAGTTAACAGTTCTATCTGTCACAGCTAGTGATTAACTAGCTGTTATAGTTATCATGGAGGCATGGATGTCTCTGAACACTCATTAATTCGCAGACTCCTAAGTCTTTTCGTTAAGTTACACTGCAAAAGGTTTGTAGTACCTTCGTATTCAAGATGTTGCAAACGTAAAATTTAGTGTTTTTTTTTTTATTAGTTTATTTTTATTTAGCACTCTCTTTCAATTTTATTTTAGTTTATAAATTAGTTTATTAATTTTACTATCCGCAATCATTCCGATTATTCCAAAAATTTTTATTATTTTCAAAAATATTGAAAGTATTTTAAAAAAAAAAAAAGCCGTTATAGTTCTGAGTCTTATAAAATGTTAGATTTTAAAATGTTTTTTAATCATAACTTAAAAATGTGTTTCAATCAGTTAATCATGGAGGAATATATGATTTTGGGTGAATGACCATCAAAGGAGAATTGGTGTTTGTAACAAGCTTTGTCTTTGGGACATCCTGTAGA
>KZ808694.1:38667-52130 GCA_000696205.2 Oncopeltus fasciatus | reverse complement strand
TTTTCAGTCATGGAAATGTGAACTTAGGGACAGGACGTCCTCTCTCATCTTCATGATAGCCCTGAAGATGGCTTTAAATGTAAGCCGAAACGTTGGCAGATAATCCTCTATTAAAAAATACATTTTTTAAATTTGTGTTTTTTGGATCTACCTTGACCGAACCCTAACTAAAATCATCTTAGAATTGCACTATAAGATGTGTATCAATAAATTAGACCTTGAACCAGTATGTATTATGTTTGTTCAACAAAGATATATCCTGGTTAAGAGATTATTTAGTGTGCAGAAGAAACTCCAAGAAGTTAAGAAGAGTTTCGAAGGATGCGATTTTAATGTCACATTGCAACGATACTTAAGGGTTAAGGAGGTCACATGATACGGGGGAAAATTTTTTTCTGTTTTTTTTCCAGGAGATATCCCACAAAGAAAGTTTTTCAATGACATAAAAATGAGATTAGCGATATTTCAGTTTAACATGANAAAAAAAAAAAAAAAAAACCTGTAACTACCACTAAAAATTGTACAAAATTAAGCTTCAGTCAACCCTTTGGCTCTACCCATCTAACCCTCCCTATAGGCTCAAACGAAAATGGCCCAGTGACCTCCTGGGGATATAGTCTGTAATTAATTTGAGAGTGGTGTCATTGGTCACCTTCTCTCCTCATATGATTGTCACGAATGACATTTTTACTACTCATTTTAATCAAATTACAAAATTTTTTAATTTAACAGAATGTACTAAATAAATAAAAGTTTTAAAAATTTGCTGGAAATGTATATTTATTTTTAAAGCAATTTAATCTTAAAAAATAGGAACAAGTGCCCTCAAGAATTCAGTCATTTAAGTGAATTTCTTAAGCTATTATTCTTTGTTAGTTATTTATTACATGCAAAATATTACAAAGCATATATGGAATGAATGCAAAAAAAATGTTTGTTAGCTGTACTGTAAAAACAATGAAATCCTTATAATTTCAGTTTAAGATTGGTTTTCTCATTCATTAATTACATTTATTGCTTTTGAATACTGAATCAATATGAATCAAATCAATGGTCATAACCCTACTGCAAATACAGTTATATATATATATATATATATNGTTCTTTAACGCCTTTTCATGAACGTAAAATATATATTACACACTTTTCTATGACTTCATGGTTATTTAACAGTTCATTAGGCCAAGCTATAATATATAATATTAAAATTTTTAAATTCTAGTTCCTTCTAATCATCCATTCAGGCATTAGGCATTAACGAATTATCATACTTTCTATTATCCGTCTTCATTGGTTTCTGCAAACCATCTTCTGTTGGCGAGCGCTTTCGGACATTTTTAATGTGTTCATGTGAATTTGAGTTGAATACAGACAGTGACAGTGAACACATGTATTTGGCCAAGAAGATGGACAATGTCTGAAAGCGCTCGCCAACAGAAGATGGTTTGCAGAAACCAATGAAGACGGATAATAGAAAGTATGACAGTTCCAAGGGTCTATTTAGGTCAAAAGCTACTTTAGAAAAATCAACAATTTATTAAATTATTTTTTCATATTATTGAAAAAAAATAATTGTTTTGTTTTTAATTTATATTTGACTTGTAAGATATCAAATCATCAAGTATTTTTTTTTCTAAATTAAACATTCATCTATTACAAACTTGGAAAGTATGCTTTGTTCTCCAGCGTTCTATCACATTTAAAAAATATATTAATTTATTTCTTCTACATTTACGTTAAAACTTTTAGGGAGATCAATAAAAGAAAGTTTTGTCTCTTAAATAGAAAAATTTAAATTTAAATATTCAACAGAACAATATTCGTAATATTTCGAATTCTTTATTAGTTCCCATTAACTTTATTTAATCATTGAACTAAAATAGGTACATAATTGTTATTTTAAATGTATTAATATTGTGGACAATCAGTTTTTGTTAGCATTTATTTATAAATAAAAAAAGGTTTCTGCAATGTTGCTTATAAGTATTAAGGCATACCTAAACCATTGTCGATTTGATAAACAAATATTATAAGAATTTGTGTAAATTTAAGTGGGAGAATTCTTTATGTGAATGAAAAAGTAGATATGAAATTTTTCATGTATGAAATTTTTTTTTTCTTAAATTTAAACGTAATAAATTTCTTTGTTTTGGTATACTAGCAATTTTTATTATTAGACAAATGCTATATAATGTGATATTTTGGTATATAATCATTAAATAAATGATGAATTTATCTCAGAAAAAAAGATTAGACGGATACTTGATTATCCATAATTCAAAAATTCGTCTCCCCCGTGAACATTAATCAGCAAAAACGATGTACTTGAAACATGAAAAAAATAGAAGGTATATAGAGGGGCAGAGTTCACATTTTTTATCAATAATAGATATTATAGAAAGTCTCTGTAAGATACGGAAAAAGTAGATATCTTATCCTTTTGATATATTCATACCTTTTGATATATATATATATATAGACTTTTGCTAGTTTTTATTTAAAAGCTATTGTAATAAATTACAATATTATGACTTTCTCTGTGAATATAAGTAATATATTTTTTATACTACTTAAACAATCAGTAGTTTTTTCTTAGGCTTCATGATAAGTGTTTTATAGTCGATCATGTTTATTAAAAACATTTTTATTCCTTACGACTTTATAAACTCTGAAAACTAAATTAAACAAACTTATAGTTATTGGGCCTAGATGAATTTCAATTTTTAGTAAATTGTCTACCACTCCGCTATAAATGTCGGAAGTCACCCCTGACTCTACTCATCAGGAATCAGCCTAAGGTCTTCAACCTGTACTTTGGTGTTGTGGGCAATCCCCTACCTTCAGGAATCATCTCTGGAGTCACGGGCTCCTCATATGTGACCCATCTTCCTTGGGGGTCTTGCCAGGGAGCACGGAAATACCGCGGTATAGGATACCCATCCTGTCTAACCTTCTAATCGAGCCCATACCAACTAACTTCAGGATCGCGGTAACACTGTAATGTCAAGGGTGATAATGGCGGACAAAATTTCTGTAAAATCAATAATGAAATATAAAGGAAGATGGACGGAAATGTTACCTTGCAAAATTTCCGTAATTTTAATAGTGATACAAAAAAAAAATCTATTTATACTGAGTTCGTAAACTTAATTTTTACTTTCCAATATAACATCAGCTTAATTCTTCTATTAATTCGTAAACAGTATGTATAATCAAAAAGTGAGTTTTTTTTTTTTTTTTTTTTTTTTTTTTTTTTTTTTTTTTTTTTTTTTTTTTNGGTTCACTTGGCATAATTTCGAGAAAAAAAACTAACGAAAACTAAATCAATATTTTGCTCGAGAATTATATATGGGAATAATTAACATCTTAATCTTTAAAAAAAAAAATACAACTGAAATATCAGAAAAATGTGGCTGCAAGCTTTTCTTAGAAGTATAATGAATAAAATTCGCCCAGTTAACGAATTTTCTGCTTGTATATAACTTTCTCTTTGGGTGTGATAACTATAGTCGATTTGTAAAAACAATTAAAATATTCCTCTAAACGTCCTGAATATGTTTGTTACCATTACAAATGGTCACGATTGTTCTGATGAAAAGCAGAAACCAATTATGTATACAATAATTATTTCCAATATATATAGAACAAACAGCTGATATATCTGCATCCAACTTCATATTTACTGAGTATAACACAGTTATTACTTGTGGTTTCATATTGTTTATGGATCAATTCACCTTTCTTTCACAA
This sequence comes from Oncopeltus fasciatus, assembly GCA_000696205.2. Lineage (NCBI taxonomy): Eukaryota > Metazoa > Arthropoda > Insecta > Hemiptera > Lygaeidae > Oncopeltus > Oncopeltus fasciatus. Next base: position 48,380 of record KZ808694.1, on the reverse strand, counting down.
ATGAAGAAAACCACGACGGAAATGTACATCCTGACGATCCGGTTTTGCAGAGAAACTTATCTGAAACAGCCGAGGTGCCGTTTCATCCGATATATATATAGTGGAAACCATTAATCTTATACGGGTACTAATAATTCACAAGTTTTATCTCAGGTGTAGATTTTCAGGTTGTTCAGAAGTTCCCCAGCGATGTATAGTCCCCACAATTATCTTCCCGATAAAGTTTGAATGATGAATGATCTGGTGTAGGGGAGAACGACAGATAAAACCCCACATCCTGCTTGGGTGATTGAATCAAACAAATGTTCTAACCTTCAAATTCATTTGTGACTAAGAATTTCTAATATGTTTTATCATTACTTTTAAGATAAATGTAGGAAATCAGTCAAGAGCTCCGATAAATTATTAATAAATCGTGCTGGGGATTATGTGAGGAGGTGTTGTAGGAGTTGAAGAAAAAAAAAAGTAAAAAAATATGAAGGAACTGCTTACAAAACTAAAGGAAAAACAACACTTCAATAGAGTTGGACTAAAATATTCTCAGTCGTGAGAATTATAAAATGTCTGAATATATATATATATATATATATATATAGTTATTCACTGAATTTCAAATGACTCAAGTTCATTGCATTTCATGTTTGCTTGTATTCCTGTTGACAATACGCCTGCATGAAGCCGATAGATGGCGTAATCAGGATTACATGTAAACCTGGAGTCAGTCTTATCGTGAACGCCGACTAGTGAAGCCCAAATATAGGATCCATAGCAGATTTTCACAGATAAGAGACCTATCATATCCTGTTTATGATATACTTATATTTATTTTAAGTGTCTTTTGCTTTAATGTAACTAATTAAGTTAGTTTTATATTTTAATTTATTTTATCATTAGGGTAATATTGGTTAATTTCCCGAGTCCTAAATGTAAAAAAAAGCATGAGTCTGTTACGAGAGAAACCAATTTGAATGTATACTACTTTATTTCTGAAATTTATTTAAATTAAGAAAAGGATGATGGTGTCCTTTGAAAAATCTTACATTTTCTTACAGTGAAAACTCTAATTAAAAAATTAAGATACGATACTATCTTAGTATAGCTCAATAGCAACTATAATTAATCAAATCTTTTTATTATAAAATTAATGTTAATTTAATTTAAATAGTAATAAAATGGTTTTGTGGCAATAAGACCTAATGTATAGTCATACAAATGATATTTTTGAACACTTNAAGCTTCCCTTTTGGGTGACTAGTGGGTGATGATAAAAAAAAAAAAAAAAATTAGAAAACGAAAGTTTAACCACTCCCACATAGACTTTTACTACACCCACTCTACCTGAATTTAACTGTCTGTAAATTCATTCCGTCTCCCCATAGAAGTTTTTAATATATGTGGTTTGGCCACTCCGCTCTGAATTGCCAAGTTAATGTATGTAAAATTGTTGTCACTAATAACTGAAAACGATTATGGAATGTGTAAAAATAAATAGTGGGTGGACCCTCTTTCACAAACAAGTCCTTATTTATTAGCTGAATGAGGGAATTTAAAAAAAAAAAAATATATGCCATAAAAATAAGGCAAGACAATTTTAAAAACCATAGTAGCACCTGATTTTTCAGAGAATTTCGCAACCTAGTTTTGTACTGTCAATAAATTACTGTAAATAATATAATGCCATCTGTATACCGGAAGAGTGGTATATCTGTTTAAAACATTCCTGTCCAGACAGATGGGCCAAACGACACAACGGAAAGCTCTAGAAAATAACCCTCTCCCCCCCGCAACCCTTTTTTATCCCCACTCTCATCCCCTCTCATGGCCCGGCCGGTAAACTCTTCCTGGCTCAAACCCCACTACCCCACACCTCCCCCACTATCTGTCCAAACAGCCTCCCACTCATGACCAACGGTAAGAGTCAGAGTCCGGGACGCTGTCTGGTGATCTTTTCACCACTCTCTCGTACTCGGTCAAAGGTGAGTAAGATTGGAAAGAAAAAAGATAAAGGAGTTATAAAAAAATAAATTAATCCTCAATGAATCTGAACGGCTTCTAAAACCAAGCCCAAACATGATAAAACAACAAAAGGTAGTAGTGGTTTGTCCTCAAATCCGTTCTAGTATTATCATGTCAGTAGTGGGAATAAGTATATATTGAGTATTCTAATATTTATTTAGTGAGTAAGAAATATGTTATGAATAATGTATGTACCACAAAAAAAAATAACGTGTTAAATAATAATTTTCAGAAGGATTTTTTGTATATTATTTAATAGTCTACAGAGCTTTTTCTATACTGGAAGTGCAATTGAATAAAAAATAATTTTAATGATTTATAAGTGATAATTCAGGAATATATTACCCTGACTTTATAATACTCCTGTGTACAAATTAGTAGAAAAACAGTCTCTTTTAGGGTACCATTTTTATCGCTCAGATCGACTCGAGAGGGGGCTTATTCGGGAGGGGGATGGGGAGGTTTTGCTGCTATTTCTACATCTAAATATAATTGGAAATAAATTATATATTTTCAAATTTCCATGTCCTAGCAATTAGTCTAAATGAAATAATTATTAGCCAATGAAACTTNTAATTTCTTGCATAAAACTATGAGATTATATACTTTTGAAATTTGAAGCGCGTCAACAATAGAATTATGTGCAATCGATTTACGGCTTCGTCTGTGCATGTCATCTTCTGAAGATCTCATTGTAGTTAAAGCTGAATCTCTTAGTCAGATCTGCAAAGCTTAAACTACATGTATTCTATTCTCCTAGCATCTAAACTTGTTCTGAAATATATCCCTTGAATTTCCGCATCTGAAGGTATTAAGAGGGGTTTGTCCTCTTATGGAATCCTGGATATGCATTAATGAACGAGTGTATGTGAAAGTCCATAGGTAGGCGAATAACATCTTCTAGCCAGTCGCTAGGACAAACCTTTATTTAAAGAAAGTAAATTTTACAATAAGGGTTTAATTGATTTTTTGTCTATTTTCTTGCTTTTAACATCAGTTTGGTCGTCTCTCTTTCTCCCTTGACTCAAATTTCATTAATTTTAAATATTCTAATAGTCGGAGGAACATTTTATGTTCATACAGATAAGTTGGGGCACTTGGACCATTGTTGGATCGCTTGTCCTGGTGGTTGGGACTCCGTAGTGCATTCCTCGTCTGCAATAATGGAGGGTGTGGACGCAAGGTATTCAAAACTCGAACAACCACCCTGGGAGAATGCTGGTGCTCAAGTTGCAGAGCACATCCTAGGAACATAGCAGTCTCTTGAGACACAACTCAAACTTAGCACTTAGGGATCATTCTTTCTTCGAGCGATGTGAAATAGTGGCTTTTTTTTTTCTTTTAGGGTCAATAGAAACGGATGAATGACTTCAAGCAGTGAGTTTGTCAGAATTAGTTGAAATTTTTCAAAATATCTTTGCGTGGCCATTTTTTCAGATGATTTATTTTGAGAAAGGTCATGTTGCAGTTACGGGCTAGGCAACACCTGTTCGGCGTGATCCTCTTCTAATCTAGATAAGATGTGTATTTTTATTTTTTGCTTATTTATTAATATTATTATTAATATTACAATTTTAACTTTTGATAAAAGAATTGACACATACCATCAATATATATTCCATACTCACTCTTCTTTTTATTATTTTTCTAAAAGCAAGAGTGAGATGAACAGACTTACAGATATTAATCCCCCAGAAGTCAAGCGAAAAAGAATATATAGGAGAAAAATATTAAAATGTATCCAGATTATGAGTGTAAGTGATGTTAAAACAACAATATTTTAATGGTACCTCTTCAGTAGTTGATTTCCATTTCTTTGAAGGTATTTAAAAATATCTCCCTGGCATTAATGACCAAAGGTTGACACGCCATTAAAAAAATGAATAAACAAAAAAGGTATTTACTATTTACGGGACAGTATCATAAGATGATTTGTTTCCAAATCGGACATAATACAATCAAATTGAGGTAGACACAATAACCTGAAACACTTTTCCTCATTAACATTAATAGCTATTACCTAATTTAATACCAATCTATCTTGTCCAGATACCGATAAAACAAATAAACTTTTATTTTTATAAAATTTTATTTATGTTCTTTAAGCAATACAATTTTTTCTTTATAATTTAGATCATGAAGTACTCTTCTACGATTGTGGACATTACTTTCATAAGTTTTCAGGCCTAAAATAAAATTTGAAAATTCTAATAAGTACCAAGGAAAAATAAAAGAATAATTATTTATCCAGTGTATTTTTTTTTTCATTACATCGCAGCAACAATGTTTCATATGAAATAACAGATTTAATTTACATATTAACAATAAATTTCAGATTAATTTTTATTCACTTCAAATAATTCATTAAAACCAAGTATATAATAATGTCTTTAAATAAGTTTGTTACATAATTTATGTAATAATTTAAAAATTTTCTTTTAATATTGACAATTGCATCATGAATGATCATTTTAACAATTTGTGTTAATAATATGTCACTTAAAATTAGAGAAATTGTATTACATTATAAAAATTTTATTAATATTCACTTAACATAAGGGAAATATTACATTACACGTAAAGTTGATTTTGAAATTGTACATAAAATAAATAATCGTGTGCACTTTAAAAGCAAATTGAGTGATTAATAAGTTTTTATAATAATTAAATATACATTGATTTTACAATGATAAAAGTTATATGAACAAATGAAATTAGATCTACAACGAAATAGCTTAGAAATTTTTAATGAATATTCAAGATCTAAATTTTGACGCATGATCATTCAAATAAGGACATATTATTTAATGATAGTATATATGTTAAAATAAACTTATNTTATTGCTTGCCGTCAATTCATTGAATATATTATTGAAGTATTTACAAAATTTTTATTTTGGCTGTGAAAGATTTCTGTAAATAAATCAATTATCGCAGCACATTCCAGTCCTCCTTGATCATATCAGCACCTTTCTCTGCAATCATGATGACTGGTGCATTGGTGTGCGCAGACATAATCATGGGAATAATGGAAGCATCGATTACCCTGAGTCCTCGTATCCCGATGACCCGGAGTCGGGGGTCTACAACGGATGTCGGATCTCCGGGTGGTCCCATCTTGCATGTACCGCATTGGTGATAGTTGGTGACAGTTAGTGATCTAGCATGACAAGCCCAGTAGGAGTCACTGTTTCTTGGCAGATGGTCACAGCCTGGGATAGGCTTGTCATAGATCTTAGTGTTGTATTCCCTAAACGCACTTGTCGCACTGATGTTCTTGGCCCATTGGACACCTCTCACGAGAACCTCCACGTCATATGGGTCCTTCAGGAATCCAAGATCAATCCTAGGATTTGAAAAGGGATCTGTTGACTTCAGCGTGAGTTTTCTTCTGCTCTTTGGTCGTAAAACGTTCATGAACATTAGATAGCTGTGTAACGTTCCATTGGATTTGTACACCTTATTGAATATTTTATCATTCAATCCAAAATTTGCATTTATAAGCTGCATAGATAGTGGGGACGATATACAAAATTGAATTTCAAGATTAGGGAAAGCATGGGATTGTATGGATCAAACACGTCGATGAAAGCGACGCCTTCAAGACCGCCGGTGAGAGTCAATGGGCCTCTGTTGTGAAGAAGGTAGTCCGTAATTACTTCGGCTTCCACAATCATCTCTTCGTTTATGGATACCGGCTTGTCAACAGTGAAGATGACGTTTCCTATGACAGGATGATCCTGGAGGTTCTCTCCAACCGGGAGATCCTTCACTGTTTTGATGCCCATTTCATTGAGATGGTTCCTTGGTCCGATCCCACAGAGCATAAGCAGTTGTGGGGTGTTGATAGTTTCAGTGCTGAGTGTGTCCACTTTGATGTCTTGCACCTGGAACATTCGTTTTTAAGGATTCCTAGATAAATCCTAGGCTTTTAAGAGGGATCTCTACTGATTGGACGCAAGATGTTCATGAACAATAGATAGCTGTGAAAGGGTTCTATTTGATTTATATACCTTATTAAATATTTTATCGTTCAATCTATATTTTTTAATTAAGAGCTGCATAGAAAGTGGGGACGATAATCAAAATTGTATTTCATGATTGAAAAAATGGATGGGATTGTATGAAACTGTTGAGAAGAAGGTTGTCCGTAATTACTTTGGCTTCCACAATTATCTCTTCGTTTATGGATACCGGCTTGTCAACAGTGAAGATGACGTTTCCTATGACAGGATGATCCTGGAGGTTCTCGCCAACCGGAAGATCCTTCACTGTCTTGATGCCCATTTCATTGAGATGGTTCCTTGGTCCGATCCCGCTGAGCATTAGCAGTTGAGGAGAATTGATAGCTCCGGTGCTGAGTATAACCTCCTTCCTTGCTCGAACCTGGAACTTTCGTTTTTTAGGAATCCTAGATAAATCCTAGGCTTTTAAGAGGGATCTCTACTGATTGGACGAAAGACGTTCATGAACATTAGATATCTGTGAAAGGGTTTCATTTGATTTATATACCTTGTTAAATAGTATGTCATTAATCATAAAAAAAACTCTTCAGTTTCGGATTAACGATATAAAATTGACTTCTCTTCGGACTTAACGTACTTTACGCCGACAGCCAGGTGACCTTCCAGCAACACTTTGGTAACCATTACATACTTCACAACTAAAAGGTTTATCTATTTATGATTAGGATAGTGGAACGCACCGAAGGCGATGAATTAATAGACCAAGATCAATCCTAGGCTTTAAAAAGAGATCTGTTGACTGATCTAGAAAAATTAGTCATAATCTTAAGAGAATTGAATTAAATACTTTCCAATAAAATAAATATGCCCCGCCTACTCTAATAATAATAATATACATTATATATACATATACTGGACATACGTTCTCGGTTTAAATTATAGCTTGCCGTAAATTCATTGAATATATTATTGAAGTATTTACAATATTTTGATTTTGGCTGTGAAAGATTTCTGTAAATAAATCAATTATCGCAGCACATTCCAGTCCTCCTTAATCATATCAGCACCTTTCTCTGCAATCATGATGACTGGTGCATTGGTGTGCGCAGACATAATCATGGGTATAATGGAAGCATCGATTACCCTGAGTCCTCGTATCCCGATGACCCGGAGTCGGGGGTCTACAACGGATGTCGGATCTCCGGGTGGTCCCATCTTGCATGTACCGCATTGGTGATAGTTGGTGACAGTTAGTGATCTAGCATGACAAGCCCAGTAGGAGTCACTGTTTCTTGGCAGATGGTCACAGCCTGGGATAGGCTTGTCATAGATCTTAGTGTTGTATTCCCTAAACGCACTTGTCGCACTGATGTTCTTGGCCCATTGGACACCTCTCACGAGAACCTCCACGTCATATGGGTCCTTCAGGAATCCAAGATCAATCCTAGGATTTGAAAAGGGATCTGTTGACTTCAGCGTGAGTTTTCTTCTGCTCTTTGGTCGTAAAACGTTCATGAACATTAGATAGCTGTGTAACGTTCCATTGGATTTGTACACCTTATTGAATATTTTATCATTCAATCCAAAATTTGCATTTATAAGCTGCATAGATAGTGGGGACGATATACAAAATTGAATTTCAAGATTAGGGAAAGCATGGGATTGTATGGATCAAACACGTCGATGAAAGCGACGCCTTCAAGACCGCCGGTGAGAGTCAATGGGCCTCTGTTGTGAAGAAGGTAGTCCGTAATTACTTCGGCTTCCACAATCATCTCTTCGTTTATGGATACCGGCTTGTCAACAGTGAAGATGACGTTTCCTATGACAGGATGATCCTGGAGGTTCTCTCCAACCGGGAGATCCTTCACTGTTTTGATGCCCATTTCATTGAGATGGTTCCTTGGTCCGATTCCGCTGAGCAAGAGCAGTTGAGGAAAATTGATAGCTCCGGTGCTGAGTATAACCTCCTTCCTTGCTCGAACCTGGAACTTTCTTCCGAATTTGACGTACTCCACGCCGACAGCTTGGTCACCTTCTAGCAACACCTTGGTAACCATTCCATACTTCACGACTGAGAGGTTCTATCTTTTACGAATGGGGTGAAGGAATGCACGTGAGGCGCTGAATCTTGAGCCATTTTTTGTGGTTGACTAAAAAATAAATTCCATAAATTAAAAAATGGTAAAAATTGTCTTAAAAACTACTTTAACTAATTTTTCTTTAAAAAAAAATTTTTACTACTGTAATTAGTGAATTATTTCAGTGAAAAATTATTAAATATTAGTTTACTTGTTTCTAGTAAATATTTACCTGTACGTAAGCAAATCCATTGATATCTCCGCTGCTGTAGTCAGCAATTTTGAGTCCTAGCTCCGGACCAGATTTTACGAAAGCGTGCACGAGCTCAGACTTGTAAGGTGCAGTATCCACAGACAAGTATCCTTTTTGGTTGTGATAACTTTAAAAAAAAAAGAGGTGTCAACAAAGAAGATATTAAAATTAGTGGAATTTGATTCTCCATGATTTTTATATTTCATTTACTATTTATATCTCACATACAACCAATCAGGACCAGTAAGAGATAGGTAGTGTAAAGGTTTCCAGCCTATTTTTTAGCGAATATTTGATTTAAGTATGCATGTTGCCCTTTAAATCTATGAAATAAAGATATTAGCAGCCAAATTAACCGGGTGTTAATCTGCTATGCCAGCATTCTCAGAAATTAGCTCCTTATGTGTCTTGCAAAAGACGGAAATTATTGATGATATTTAATCTCTTCATTCCTTCACTCTGAAGTCATATAATCTAAGCGGATTCACAATGTTTCAACAAACTTGTACATACATATGAGCAAAAGAATAAATATTATTTACAAGCTGGAGAGAGCATTGAACGTAAAATATATGGCCTTTAAGATGTGCTCTAGACTGACTGGATAGATGAGAATGGGAAAAGGGCTCAACTACCGTTATTACATTCTTAAGTATATTCATTAAAAAAACACTTTTCGAGAGAATATTATAGAATTTACTTATGTTACATTGTGTCATTCGTACACCAATTAATAACGAATATAATTTGATCATAAAGTTTGGTTTCCCTGTAAACTACCTTTCTACATTATTTGATTTCAACCAATAAATAAGCTATTAAATTATTTGAAGGTTTAACAAGGAGGCCTAAAATAACAATTCTGCGTATTAAATAAATAAAGGGGCACGCTCAATAGTCTGAATAACATTCTTCAATATTTTTCTTAATAGGCATATCTTTCTGAAATGTTTCTGAATAAAAACCTTATTTAGTCCTATACAATATTTGTTAAACACTAATATTTACTAAGACAATGAGAATCATATTTTTGATCTTGCTGTAGATAAAATCTTGAATTCTTGAAAGCAAATTGCTGAAATTAGCAAGGATGGCTCAACCTCCTCCCCCCTTATTAGAAAATATCCTAAAGTAGATAATGCCATTCGAAAAAATTAAAATAATTTTTATTTTTTAGGGGGGTTAAAACCATTGTTTATTCCTATTTATTATTATTTTATGAATTAGAACCTTAATGAAGTATGGTAAATTAGCATATTCTACGCAGCATCTACTTAACAGACGTTTATTTGCTTCATTGCTATTAAGAAAAAGAAAAGATACGATAGGAAAATTTTATAAAAAATAGCGATCCTTACAATATAATTAACAATAATATGGATACCGGCTTGTCAACAG
>KZ808693.1:149679-164876 GCA_000696205.2 Oncopeltus fasciatus | reverse complement strand
TCACAAAAAAAAACAACAACATATTCATTTATGCTATACCAATATTATTGTGAGCTAATTCAGAAGTCACAATCAATATTGGGAAATTCTTCATTGCATAAACTACTACAACCAGACCCGGCATTTAGTGTATGAGGATTTTTACCTTTGGTTCAGCCTTCGCACGCAACATTGGTCCTCCGGGCCGGATCTGTTGTCCTTGTGGTTTATGCCCTTATTATTTTTTATAAAGCTTAATTTAATTTTGTAGCCAACTTTAAGTAAAATGGCGGAAATACCAATTGAAAAACAGATTACAATTTTGAAGAAAAAATTAATGGATACGTTTGGAGAGATCAAGGCCATTCGAGACACAGCCAAGCAAGTAGAGGAGGATACGACCAAATTTTCGGCATTTAGAGGTAAATATTTGTGCCTTACAGGTTTACATCAGACCTTTTCACATTCGTGGGATAAATTATACGAAATTTATGTAATTATGGACAAGGAAAAAGAATTTCCTGTAGAAGAAAAATATTTGAAGGGAGCACGATCATACTTATATGAATGTAATACCATTTATGAAAATATTATGAACCCTAGACCAGCTACCCTTCCGGCAGCCTCGTCGACCTTGCAAGACTCAAATACAAGTTTTGCCCAAAACCTGTCACCTGTCAGCAGCTTCGATAGCCCGTAATAGGCTGCCGAAAATTAATATTCCGAAATTTACTGGTGAGCTTTCGGAATGGATTCATTTTAGGGATATTTTTATTTCCATCGTTCACGATGAAGTTTCACTGACTCCCATTGAAAAATTCCATCACCTCGTGGGATCACTATCAGGCGAACCTCTCCGAATAGTTTCGTCATTTCCGATTTCGGGTACGGATTATAGCAATGCGTGGAAAGCACTTCAAGACCGTTATAATAATAAGCGAATTTTAGCCGCAGCCTTTTTGCACAAAATCAAGGAGTTCAAACCATCAAGTCAATCTTCTTCTAACCCACATTATTTGCGCTCATTTCTGAAAAAGGTAATCGACAACTTCACATCTTTTACTCAGCTCAATATACCAGATGAAGCTGACTATTTGAAATTGCAAATCGCATTGGATTGCCTGGACTATGAAAATCGGAAACTTTATGAAGAAAAGCAAGAGGGAATCGAGTTTCCAACTTACAAATCGCTTGTAGACTTCATACAGCAACGTTGTAAGATCTTGGAGCTATCCGAATTAACTCAGCCTCATAGAGGACAACCCTCTAATTGCCAGTCTAAGGGTTCAAGGATCCTAGCAACCTTTGATGAAGGAAGACATTCACCTTCTAGGACCAAGCATAGTTCACCTAGTAATTGTGATTGCCCTAAATGTAAAAAGAGTCATTTACTTTTTCGCTGCTACGCCTTCAAAAATATGCCGATTGACAAACGAACGGAGTTTGTTCGAAAACACCGAATTTGTCCAAATTGTTTAAGAGAAGGACATGCTTTGATAAACTGTTTATCCACCTATACTTGCGTTCATTGTAAAAAACGACCTCATTCACTTCTTCATAGTATTCCCAATTTAAGGTCAGGCGCGGTCAAAGAACATAATGGCTCTACCTCTGTAGTCCAAAATTCCGAACCCGAATCAACTCCTGGAATTGTCAACACTACCATTGGCATTGATAATGTGCTTTTAGGGACAGCAATAGCTAACGTATCTGATTGGCAAGGAAATTTACAACGCATTCGTTTAATTATTGACTCTGGTTCTCAATTTTCAATTGTTACCGAACATTGCGCTCGCAAATTAGGGCTACCTTGGAGGCCTACGAAGCGAAATCTTCATGGAGTGGGGCTCACACAGCTGCCATTAGCTAAAGGCGTAATAAATTGTACATTGTCACTAATACAAAATGACTCGGAAAAAATACAAGCACAAGCTCTTGTAATGCCCTCGCTGACCTCCAATTTGCCTAGTATGAACCTGTGTCCGTCCATTATACATAAATTTGAATGTGTCAAACTGGCCGACGACAGATTTTGGGAATCGAGACCTGTTGACTTTTTGCTAGGATCAGACCTTCTTCTGCAGATAATTGCACCCGATCGAATAATTAAAATATCCGACAAATTGGGAACTGTTCCGACTATTTTTGGACACATTGTAATTGGTGTTCCACCATCTCCTCAGGCTTCCCCTATTCAATCCTGTTTATCCACAATAGAAGCTCCGCTTTCGGAGGCAATTCTAAAGAGCTTTTGGGAAGTTGAGGAGGATCCAAGGACTGATCACCCACACCCGGAAGATTTGAAATGTGAAGAATATTTTAAGTCTACTGTTAGACGAGATTTAGATGGAAGATATATAGTTGCTTTGCCTCTTCGGGACCCTTACAAACGATTTCCCGATTCCCGACCTTTAGCATGGGCTAGATTACGTGGTCTGGAACTTAAGCTTTTGAAGCAACCCAGCGTCAGAAGGCATTACAATGATTTTATGGAGGAATATCTTCAACTGAAGCACATGGAGGAGACAACAGCTCTTTCCACTTACGTAACACCACATCATNACTATGAAAATCGGAAACTGTATGAAGAAAAGCAAGAGGGAATCGAGTTTCCAACTTACAAATCGCTTGTAGACTTCATACAGCAACGTTGTAAGATCTTGGAGCTATCCGAATTAACTCAGCCTCATAGAGGACAACCCTCTAATTGCCAGTCTAAGGGTTCAAGGATCCTAGCAACCTTTGATGAAGGAAGACATTCACCTTCTAGGACCAAGCATAGTTCACCTAGTAATTGTGATTGCCCTAAATGTAAAAAGAGTCATTTACTTTTTCGCTGCTACGCCTTCAAAAATATGCCGATTGACAAACGAACGGAGTTTGTTCGAAAACACCGAATTTGTCCAAATTGTTTAAGAGAAGGACATGCTTTGATAAACTGTTTATCCACCTATACTTGCGTTCATTGTAAAAAACGACCTCATTCACTTCTTCATAGTATTCCCAATTTAAGGTCAGGCGCGGTCAAAGAACATAATGGCTCTACCTCTGTAGTCCAAAATTCCGAACCCGAATCAACTCCTGGAATTGTCAACACTACCATTGGCATTGATAATGTGCTTTTAGGGACAGCAATAGCTAACGTATCTGATTGGCAAGGAAATTTACAACGCATTCGTTTAATTATTGACTCTGGTTCTCAATTTTCAATTGTTACCGAACATTGCGCTCGCAAATTAGGGCTACCTTGGAGGCCTACGAAGCGAAATCTTCATGGAGTGGGGCTCACACAGCTGCCATTAGCTAAAGGCGTAATAAATTGTACATTGTCACTAATACAAAATGACTCGGAAAAAATACAAGCACAAGCTCTTGTAATGCCCTCGCTGACCTCCAATTTGCCTAGTATGAACCTGTGTCCGTCCATTATACATAAATTTGAATGTGTCAAACTGGCCGACGACAGATTTTGGGAATCGAGACCTGTTGACTTTTTGCTAGGATCAGACCTTCTTCTGCAGATAATTGCACCCGATCGAATAATTAAAATATCCGACAAATTGGGAACTGTTCCGACTATTTTTGGACACATTGTAATTGGTGTTCCACCATCTCCTCAGGCTTCCCCTATTCAATCCTGTTTATCCACAATAGAAGCTCCGCTTTCGGAGGCAATTCTAAAGAGCTTTTGGGAAGTTGAGGAGGATCCAAGGACTGATCACCCACACCCGGAAGATTTGAAATGTGAAGAATATTTTAAGTCTACTGTTAGACGAGATTTAGATGGAAGATATATAGTTGCTTTGCCTCTTCGGGACCCTTACAAACGATTTCCCGATTCCCGACCTTTAGCATGGGCTAGATTACGTGGTCTGGAACTTAAGCTTTTGAAGCAACCCAGCGTCAGAAGGCATTACAATGATTTTATGGAGGAATATCTTCAACTGAAGCACATGGAGGAGACAACAGCTCTTTCCTCTTACGTAACACCACATCATGCAGTTTTTAAGGGATTCGGCGATGAACGGAAGATTAGAGTTGTGTTTGACGCTTCTTCGAAATCAGCTAGTGGGTCCTTGAATGAAAATTTATTTATAGGTCCAAAACTACAAAAGGATCTAGCAATGATAATTTTGAATTTTCGAACATTTAGAGTTGCGATTTGTGCTGATATCGTTAAAATGTTTCGGCAAATTTTAGTGGCCCCTGAACACCGCAGTTACCAGCATATACTTTGGCGTTTTTCACAGGAAGAAGCGGTAAAGACTTATGAGCTGCGAACGTTGGCGTATGGACAAGCATCCTCACCTTATTTAGCATTAAGAGTGTTGATCCAATTGGCTGAGGATGAGGGAGAGAATTTCCCTGAGGCGTCAACAGTACTTCGAAACGATATTTATGTAGACAATATCATCACTGGGGCGAATTCTGTGGAAGAAGCAGTCCTACTGAAAGCTCAACTCATTGAATTGTTGAAACGGGGAGGGTTTCCTATACATAGGTGGGCAAGTAACTCAACACAGTTTATGGATACAATCCCTGAGGCAGGAGAACGACTGCCAATGTCTCTTCAACCCGAAGATTCTACCACCAAGGTACTTGGTATTCTTTGGGACCCTAGGACCGACTGCTTCCGTTACAATGTTGAACTAGCTTCAATGAAAATTACTAAATGCTCGATGCTGTCCACTGTAGCTCGTTTATTTGATCCTTTGGGATTATTAGCACCAGTGATATTGCTAGCGAAACATATGATTCAACGCCTTTGGTTAGAAAAATTGGGCTGGGATGATCCACCACCACCTTGTATTTTAAAGAGCTGGAACAGTTATCTGCGAGAATTGCCCATGGTAAGTAAAATTGATATACCTCGCTGGATTCACACTTCCGAGGGAAAGCTTAACTTATTTGGGTTTTGTGATGCGTCGGAGAAGTGTTATGCAGCAAACATATATTTGCAAGTTTTAACTCCGACGTTTGATACTTACACTTTTTTACTAACTGCCAAGACACGACTGGCCCCTATGAAAACAGTTTCAATTCCCCGACTAGAGCTATGTTCCGCTCATCTATTAGCAAAGCTTTTACGAACACTTGAAGGATTTTGTATCTTAAACAATATCAAGAACATTTTTCTCTTTACCGACTCCACAATCGTCTTAAGCTGGCTTCGAGTCCCACTTCAAAGACTAAAAACATTTGTGGCCAATAGGGTTGGTTACATTCTGACACACAGCAAGAGTCAACAATGGCATTATGTACCATCTCTCCAAAACCCAGCTGATGTAGCTTCAAGGGGTATGCGCGCCAGTAGCCTGGCCGATTGCGAATTGTGGTGGAAGGGCCCAGATTTTATAAACAAAGAACCATTAATTCTTCCAACAACTCCGGAAGTTGTTTTGAATTTGCCAGATTGCAAAATTAATTCACTCTCACTTGCAACCACAGTTGCAACATCTGCTCTATTTGTCAACAATTTAATAGAATCTACTTCAAAATTCATGACGCTTGTTCGCAAACTGGCATATATTTTTCGTTTCGTGAACAATCTAAATAAGACAAAGGAGAAACGTACCGGTACCTTAACAGTGAGCGAGATACAAGTTGCTACTGCGTACCTTGTTCGAGTAATACAGCAAGAATTCTACCAAAAGGATTATGATTTTGATCAAAGAGAATCTACCTCGTTACATTTCAAGAGTTTGGCGGTTTTCGAGGACAAAGAAAGAGTTCTCAGGATCTAGCAATGATAATTTTGAATTTTCGAACATTCAACCGCGGTAGACTGGAAAACGCGTCATTGCCTTACGATTCGAAGCACCCCATGCTTCTCCCCGCTGAGTCTCCCTTAACATTAATGATAATGGACCACATACACCATAGCAACTTTCATCTGGGACCTCAGGCCTTGCAAGCATATCTGAACAGGAGATATTACATTTTTGGAATGCGGAAACTTGTGAGAAAATGTGTTTGGAAATGCATTCGATGCTTTAGGCTCAGGGCAAAACCCAGCAACCCGTTTATGGCGAACCTCCCTGTCTCTAGAGTGTCTCAGGGCCGCCCATTTTCCTTTGTTGGGGTTGAATTTGCAGGTCCATATAATATAAAACAAGGCACTAGACGAAACGCCCCAGTTACTAACGCATATCTCTGCGTCTTCGAGTGTATGTCGGTAAAGGCAGTTCACTTGGAACTGGTATCAGAACTCACGACAAAGGCATTTCTAGCGGCTTTTGACAGATTCGTAGCTAGGAGAGGACTTCCCTCAGAAATTAGCTCAGACTGCGGTACTAATTTTATCGGGGCAGCCCGTGAATTGAGGAAGTTATATGCGGGGCACAACGACGATACAATTCAGGAGAGTATTGGACGTCACACTTCTAACCTTGGCGTTCAATGGAAGTTTAATCCACCCCTCACCGCACTTTGGAGGCATTTGGGAAGCCGCGGTAAAGTCGGCTAAAGGTCATCTCAAAAGGACTTTAGGAGATCGAGCATTCCATTTTGAGGAGCTAATGACCATTTTCGCAAAGATTGAAGCCATAATGAACTCACGGCCGCTTTGCCCTCTGGTATCAAACCCAGACAACTTTGATTATCTATCACCAGGTCATTTATTAATTGGTTCTGCTCTCATAGCTGCCCCAGAACAGGACGTCAGTGACATCAATGTAAATCGACTGACTCGATGGCAATTGCTTCAAAATTCAGTTCAAGTATTCTGGAAACGATGGGCTACAGAATATATTCATCTTCTTCAAGCGAGGAAAAAATGGACTCAGGTTACAACACCTATAGCTGTCAACGATTTGGTTTTGTTGCAAGAAGCAAATATGAAACCACTCCAATGGAGACTAGGTCGTGTAACCGAGTTGCACCCTGGTCAAGATAAAATCGTTCGGGTGGTGTCAGTGAGAACTGCTAACGGAACTGTCAAGCGACCCGTAAACAAATTAGCACCACTTTCCCCAATAAATGATAGGCTCCCAATCCCAAAAGAGCTGGAACCGTAAGATATTACTATTTTAGGTGGGCGGTATGTTGAAGTCATTCAACATTTATTTTTATAGATTAAATTTATTTTCATTTATTAAGTATTAAATATTATTTTAATTTCATACATTTTTCCTCCATAGATAATTTTTTAATTATGATTATATTTGTAAATATATATAAGTTTCAGTTTTATTATTTTATTTTTTATTTCTCATTAAACTATAATTTTACGAACATAAACAAGGAGAGAGAGAGAGGTAGGTCACTCGGGAGAGAGAAGGAACTCGAACCTAGTTAAGCCTATTAATGCTCTTAAGCTATCAGTTAAGCTTTGTCCCTCTACCTGATAGCGCAGAGAGTTAAGCTTTGTCTTTTCGACCTGATAGAACGAACAGTGAGTTAAGTTTTGGCCCTCTACGTGATAGCACCTTACTGTAATTTATTCTCGCTATTTTCCCTATTGGAGACACTTCAAACCAATTGAACATTTTATTCTCCTGAAGTAGCGACATTTAACTTGTTTAATTTTTTTTTGAATCAGCATTACATTACATTAGATTACTAATTACGCTAGTAATCTAACGATTATCGTACTGCCAACATCTCACCGAAGCCGTACTTAGGCCGACGCTGCCTGCACACCTGTCTTTGACTGCCGGCCGGCCTCATCGGTTCAACCAGACTACCTTTTCGTCCTCACCCGGATTCGACGCAGTGTGTGATTTCAACATTCTTGTGTTCCGGGCTCACTATCAGGTCAGACCTATTATTTATTCCTTCTCTCTCTCCTTCGTACAGCAAGAATCTTCTTCACACAATTTGTACAGACTATTTATGTTTACTGTTTATTAATTTATTATTCGAGTTGTTATTTTTATATTAAGGTAATTTATTTTATAACTCACTTGAATACAATTTTTTATTTATTTTTAGATCTAGTGCCAATAAACCAATTTCATTGTAAACCTATAAATTCTGCGCCTTTTATTTCTTAAAACATCAAAATTTTTCTTGCCCCCTCTTTTATTGAAATTGATAACAATTTATATGCTCATTGTATTCATTTATGCTATACCAATATTATTGTGAGCTAATTCAGAAGTCACAATCAATATTGGGAAATTCTTCATTGCATAAACTACTACAACCAGACCCAGCATTTAGTGTATGAGGATTTTTACCTTTGGTTCAGCCTCCGCACGCAACAAATATT
Organism: Oncopeltus fasciatus; assembly: GCA_000696205.2. NCBI lineage: Eukaryota > Metazoa > Arthropoda > Insecta > Hemiptera > Lygaeidae > Oncopeltus > Oncopeltus fasciatus. Next base: position 156,685 of record KZ808693.1, on the reverse strand, counting down.
ATTAAAAAATATTAGAGTGATAGGTCAGATTTAATTGCCAAATTTAAAAATTTCATATCATAAAATCACGTAGAGTATTAAAATATAAAATACATAGATGCAAAATAATAATATTACTAAATCACCATTACAATTATTGTTTCAGATCATGGGAGCAACTGCTACTTACTTGATCATTCTGATACAATTCAATTCATAGTTATCAAGAGTTAGCTATCAATAGAATAACAATTGGATATTGTTATTTTTTTCTTTAGCTATCACTCTGAGTCGTATAAGAAGAGACTATCTGCAGGTAGCCACCCTATTCTAAACACTCATGGCTCTGGACAAGCTTTTATTTATTTTTTTATTTTATAAGTGTTAGTCTTCCTCAACTTAAGGTGAAGGATGGAGGGCCTTTCTGCAAGTTGCCATCCCATTCTAAAAATCCATGGCTCAAGACAAGCTTTTATTTATCGACAAAAGCTTTCTCTGGGATGGATTTGAACCCGCATCACCAGGATTGAGAGTGCCAAACAGATACCATAAGCTGCCTTGGTGCCCCAAGGACAAGCTTATATTTCTTGATATTTTGTTTGCCTAGGGGAGTCATCGATAGATAGATAATCTGGAACAAACCCGTGGCTAGCCACAGGCCTTCACATTCAGGAAATCACCCGCCCACCTCCCAATCAAGGTTCACTTTCACTACACGTAAGAAGCCTCCCTACTTAATAGGCTGCTTTAAGGAACACCACCGATATATAATAATGATCTTATCTCATTACATTTCTAATTTTCATGGCCTGGGTTCATGAATATTCAATATGCACCAGCCGTTTAGCTCTTTTCTTTATACCCTCTATTTAAAATGCTTCAACTCTAAAGCCCTGAATTCCTCTAGGAACTGACAACTTTAAATACAACCAGTTTAGTTTAGGCCAACTTTCTGATACCTAGCCACTAAAAACCAAGAATGGCCATTCTTAAAGCAGAACTGGTTACATTTACTGACATAATTATTTCAAAATACACTTTCAATTGCTAATCCACCGAACAAGAAACTTATATTATTTATATACTTAAATATATTACATTTTTCAATTTATAAAAATCCATCAGGCAAAAGCATAAACTAAGCAAATTTCTCAGTATCGTAATTTGCACTCTCACATTAAATGCGAAGGTATTTGCATTTGAACTTTCTATCTCATATAAACCCCCATACTTATATAACTTTTATCAAAAAACAAATCTAGTTGAAGTTTTGCCAAATTATACACACATACACAAGCTCGCACACTAAATGCAAATACAAACACAAAAGTTGTCAAATCTTATATATATATANGCAAAACATTCTGGAAAGCTTTTGACATGTGGCCGAGGATTGAAGTGAAAAATATATATATATAATGGAAGGGAACAGAATAAAAATCGAACTTTCCTGGCTGGGACAGTTAGATTTTTTATTCTGTTCCCTTGCACTAAAAATTAACAAAGTTTTATCATTTGAGATCTTTTAGATCTCTTTACTGCATGAAGAGGCAGCTCAATTAGATTCGTCTTAATGAAGTTTTGATCATAAATACACTGAAAGGTAACTTAAATGTCACTTGATAAATTGCCAAAGTTTCTTGTTATTTCTTTATAGCTCACAGAGTAAAGGGATGATCATACATAGAAGTAGGAAATTAATTAATGAAGGAAACTGCAGAAATCTGAGGATGTATGGTGCCTAATGTAGGAATGTGAACATAAATTCAAAGATCTCTGTACACGATAAAATTATTTTTAAAAAACACAGTTTTATGTATATATATACACGCGCACGTGTGTGTGTGTGTGTGTGTGAGTTTCTGTATATACATTTTGTATTTATTTATTATTGTGTGCATAAATCTAATATAATGCACAGGAGGATAAATAAAAATATGGGATACACAATGAATACTTTAAAATTTCATGAATAAATGTTACCCTTTGTCAGAAGGAAGCAGGAATTAATGAGAGACTAATGAGTTAATTTTTACTTCTAGTGGCATAGAAAAAATCATTTACCATTTATCATTTAATTTAGAATTTTTTGTGTATTCTATGTCTTTTATTCATTTAGATTAAGGCAAACTACTCTCCGTAATTTAACTTTTTAGAGCACATTAAAGGTTAAAAATGAAATATTAACTAAGTAAAAAAAACCTTACTTTATTAATGATTAAAAAATAATTACACATAGAATGAATAAGTTACCAAAAGTTCATAAAAATAAGCAAATTAGACATATTTATTTTTTCCCTTGTATACAAAGTAAACATACATCTCAAAATTAATTAAAACATAACAATTCTTCTTTGTAATAAATTAAAAAAAAAAAGGAAAAAACCTGAGATTATCCAGTGCTTATAATCTACTCTATGTTGTTTAAATCACTATTACGTGGTAAAATAATTCAGATTATGTTGATTTTTTGTAGTACATAGATTATTGTTTTTTTTTTTAATTCGAGGGAAGGGACCTACTCCTATTTTACTTTTCTTGTATAAAATTATAGTTACATTATAACTAAGATTATAATTAAATTGTAAAAATATTATCTCAAAAATTAAAATTAAAATGTAATAAAGGTATAAAAATATATCTTCAAAATTATAAAAATTGAAATGCAAATTTCTTTTTAACTAATACATTTTATTAATGTTTCTATTTATATTAATACAATTATTTAATTGAATGGGTTGACTTTTTTAATTAGTAAATATATTAAACCAGAAAAATCACCCTATCAAAGCACTTTATATTCTTAGAAGCACATTAATATCACTTTCTTTGAAATTTCTGGATGGATTTCTAGCTTCATGAAACTATTGAAACATTTAACAATGAACATGATAGATTTTCTATATAAATGTTTACTAAATTAAACCAAAAATAGACAGACAAAAAAATCATTTGTAAATACACCTATACAACCTGCAACCATAATTACAAAAATACATAGTTATTTATTCATGATTTAAGTTTTAAAAGAGGGGGGGAGGGGAGAGAAATAAAATGTCTACTCCTTAAAGGGTTTTCAATTGTAATTAAATTAAAAATCTCTTAAAATATTAGAGAGTGAATCTCAAGACAATAATAATCTGTTTTATAAAACTATATAATAATAATCTTAAGAAACAAAACTATTTTACATAATTAAAGCTCATTACCCAATTTATATAATATATACTGTAAAAAAAAACAAAAAAAACTGATAAATTATCAGTGCTAAACTTTAAGATTGTATATTAAAATAAAGAAAAGAAGTGGTAGGTTTTACTTGGTTTGTGTAATATAAGTTATTGTTAATGTCTACAAATTTTTCTTTCTAGAAAACTCTATTAACACAAAAAAATAGTATACTAGGTATATATAATGGCAATTCAAATTTGTAATAAATACTTAACAATTAGTAGTAATATATTTAGCAACTGAGTTTGAGAAATGATAATTTAATGCTAATACTACAGTACTTAAATGTATGAATGAATAAATCCTTTCATTAGGATACTCTCATGAACAGAATAAAACAATCCTTTTCTCCCAAATTCATTAGGAATTAAAACCTAAAATGCCTAAATACAAGATTTTTCTTCTTGTAGTTTACATTTTTAAAATAATTAATGTCAAAACAATACCAGAAATAGCTAATAGCTCCCTATTACTAATGAAAATTAAACATAGTAAATGTTCCATTTTGTAAAATCATTAATAAATTTTTAAAACTAATTTAAAATAATTTCTAATACTTTTTTAATTAAACTATTAAGTGCATTAACAGTCATAAAATACTTATATTCTTAAAAAAATTTAATACAGTCTCTTTGTAGATTATTTGTATTAAATAATATACTTATTCAATAACTTACTTTTAAATAATAATTAAAAAAATACAATTAAAGAAATCATAAAATTTCTTTTGGGTTAATCTCAAAATTACAGGTAAAATAAAGTTTGTTTCATTAAGGTAAAATAAGATGTAAAAATATTGATTCACTAAAATCAAATGTCCTAAGTACATTATGAAACAAATTCTACAAATTTTGTCACTGCTCTTATAAAAAGCTAAAATGTAATGGGTAAAAACTACACAAAAGATGACACTAAACTTTGTTAGTTCTTTACATTAATAATAGTTTAATTGTGTTTAAAACATTCTCTTTTTGTTTTTGCTTAAATAAAACAATTTTTTTTTCAATTGTAAAGGTAACTTACAAAATTAAAAAAAAAAAAATTAAGAATCCAGAGAGTAAACAGACCTTCATTCAAACTTCACTTTCAATGTAAAAAATTATTCATTAAGCTATTCAAATTTTATAGCTACCAAAGAAGAGGTTCAAATGTTTGGAAGACATAAATATAAATGCTTGGAAGACAAAACTGAAAGTCAACGCCAACAGAAAGAAATGCAAAACATTCTGGAAAGCTTTTGACATGTGGCCGAGGATTGAAGTGAAAAAACTTTCTTTTTATTATTGCTTATTTTGGAAGTAGCACAATGCATCATACCCTTAATTTAATTATTTAATACATTTGAGAAAGATTAGTATGTTACTCAAAATGTAAAAATACAATATTTTAAAATATGAAATTATATGTTCATTTCTTTGGTTAGGAGCATTGTATTAAATTTTTGTTATTACCATAGTAAATAATATTGTAACCTCCTCTTAATGATTTAGAGTTGAAGAAATATTTAAAATGAGTGCAGTTTAGAATGGATATATATTTTGTGGTATTTAATAGTTAACATTATTAATTCAGAGTATTTTAAAAATATTACTCCATTGGATGCATTGTAACCATGTTACGCATATAACACAATTGAATTTCCCCCTGTATGGCAGAATCTTCTTGTACTACTGATTTTACTAATACTTTTTCTACTCAAAATACAATGAATTTTTGCAAAAGACTCAGTCTAATACATTTATTTATTTTTACTCACACATGTGGATTTCTTCATACTGTCAGTATGAGAAAAATTATGAAAATGTTAATATCTTAAGAATGAAAATTATACTCAACATTCTCTACCACTGTGAGTAGTTAAATATCAAATTATCTTTAAAAATCGACATGAATGATTCCATGGATCTGAAGGTAGGAGAAAACAAGATACAGAAGCCAGAGGAGGAGGAGAAGCCCAGCTGAGAAGTATTTGCCTGCAGGAGGTCCACCAATTTCAGCTTTTCCAAAGATAGCAAGGTTCCTTCGTGCCAAAAGTAAGATAGTGGCCACCACTGCACAAATGGAGTACAGCAGAACACTAAATCCAAGCCCAGTAGAAGGCACAATGAAGGAGGTACCCTGCATGAACAGTATAAATTTCAAGTAAATTAACACAAAATAGGTTGCTTTTTGTCCTTCACAATTAATAGCATCCATGACTTTAATAAATTAATAAGGTAAGAAAAATATTAGCTATTTACAATTTACTATTTATTAGAAATGTAACATCTTCTATACTACTAAATGTACATATTCTACAAATTTTAAAAAATATAATCAACAGTATAACTAATATTTAACTGAAGAAGTAAACAGAGTCTAAAAGCCTCTTAATTAGTATTAATTGGTACTTTTAATAATCAATTTTATTCATTACTAATCTCAAAGATAAATTTCAAGAGAAAGAAAAGTTCATAAGATTAATTGTAACTATAATATTGAGAGAGCTGGGATAACTGAGAAAATCTATTAGGGTCACTCAATCCCAGCGGTGCAGGTTGCAAAGTCCTGACCTGGGCAAGCCTTTATCAAAAAATAAAAGCTTTTCCAGAACCTTGGTTATTTAGATGAGGGTAGCTATTTGTAGATAGTCTATCCCTTCATGACTCTAAATATTTGAAAGGAGTTTAAATAATGGGAAAAAGAAACCTACTATTGTATTTATATATAATAATGGAAAATATTATTTAAAATAAAAGTCAATTATCTTTTTAAAGAAAAAAGTTCTGCCAACCTACATCTATCAAAATATGAATCTCCCAGTCAGACTTGCAATCAACGGTACTAAGTAAAAGTTTCTAAAATAATGTAGTGATTAGAAATGCTTAGAAAACACACATGAACAGGGAATGTGGATTTGATTCCCGCCATATTAAAAATGTTTTTCTTTGAGATAATTCTTTTCTTTTTTTAAAAAAGTATTATTCAAACACATTTACAGAGAAAAGTTGTTTTTGTTTGTTAGCCTAATCACTATTCTAATAGTATTACTGGAAATGAATAGTATCACAATTAGTATTAACTGGAAAACATTTGAGAAAAAGGTAACAATACAAATTAATTGTTATCTTTTTGACAAAAAATTAAGTCAACTTCTTCGAATTAGAGAGTTGGATACTACAAGTTATTGGCATTATGGATTAATCATTTTAAAAGAATGTGTCTCATTGATAGTAAATTGATTAGTTTTGCTTAGAAAATTCAATTAATAGATAAGTTGTATATTAGTAATCTAGAAGTTGGACACATTTTATGAATTAGGTTCCTAAAGAATTTAGGAATATCATGCCTCTGTTTAAACTTTCCTTCTTTCTTCGCACATTCAAAGGATCCATGGTTACATCATCTCATCATAAGAGCCAAACAAACTAACCCTAAATATTCATAAACTTGGATGTGTATATAATTACCTGTATAATATATACTATCAATAAGTATGTAACTAACAACATTTAAAAAAATTTCTGAAACATTATAAAGGTAGAAAAATGAACATACAATGAGGATTGTAGACCAGGCCAAGGTTTGTATCTATCTTATAGTGAGTGATACTTTTGCAAAGAAAGTGATTTTCAAATCATCCAGATCTGGCTGTATCATGAGATTTAATCATTCTTTATAAAGTATATTTCTTCATTTTTATTTAAAATTTTCCATTATTTATTTCACATAATAATTCAAAAGAATTGAGCAGTTATTATAGTGTTTTTTTTTTTTTTTTTTTTTTTTTTTTTTTTTTTTTTTTTTTTTTTTTTTT
>KZ808693.1:121362-140306 GCA_000696205.2 Oncopeltus fasciatus | reverse complement strand
GAAAATGGAATTACAGCTTATCTGATTAGATGCAATATCAAGAAATTGAAGATGATCAGGATATCCCCATCCTGGTTTGAAATAAAAAAAAAGAAAGCTCCCATAGAAGAAGAAGTAGCAGAGCCAACTTTCCCTTCAAGGGGATTCGGAGATTATCCTAGTTGCGAAGTGTGCCAGGATAAATTCAACCAATTTCTTATTGATGATGAGGAAGAAAATTAATACATACACATTACATTAATGTATTACATAAATACATACAGGAAATAAAGTCCTGGTAGCATAACTGGTAAATGCACCGGATAGCAGGAGATCTGTTCCTGGCTGGGACAGATAGATTTTTTTATTCTATTCCCTCTCATTAATTGTTTAATTTATTATCGAATAAAATATTTAAGTACTAAATTATTTTTGTTGCTAAAATTAAATAGTTATATAGGAAGAAACAAAGAAGCAAGCAGCATTAATCAATCCTTAAGAAATAACCTGAAACTAAAAGATTTATTTAAAACATTTTTTTAGTCAAGATTTTGGAGAAACTACTTGCTTAAGACTTTTATTCTTGAAATTTAAATTGTTCTTGCAATTTCTTACCGGTCATAGTGTCTTCTAGTCCAACCAAACATCCAAAAATGGTAGCTAAATCACCAATTATCGCAGTCATAATTCCAATGCAGACCAGTGAAATAATGAAGCATAGCCATCCTCCAAAAATTTGTGGTGGAGGAATAAGTGAAAACAAGACCTTAAAGATTATAAACAAACAAATAGTACATATAGAAAAATTTATTTTAAATACTAATTTGTTTGAAGAAAAAATGTAATAGAATGGAATTTATTTAACGAATTTATAACACAATTCATACAAACACCAATATATTGTTTTTTATTGTCATAACAATAATATTTTTTTTTTTTCATTTTCACCAATCCCAAGTCAGAGAACTTCCAAATAAAATAATATTTCCTTCTTTAAAAGCAATAAAAATCTTTAATCAGAGAGTCATTTATCATCTATGTTTTCTTGGTATTTTTATTCGAATTATTTCATGAAAACAACAGTCAGATCATTGAATTAATAGTCTCACAAGGATCATTGGGGGGAAGGGGGCAGCTCAGTGGATACGTTTGGATCTCCCAATCCTGGCACTGCGGGTTAAAATCCTGCACAGGGCAAGCTTATAGGGATAAATAAAAGCTTGTCTTGAGCTATGGATGTTTAGAATGGGATGGAAAACTATAGATACCCCTTCCATGACCCTAAGAGGTTGAAAAGGAGGTTATTTAAAAAAAAAAAAAAAAAGAATGTTATTTGTTGCAATGATGAAAAACCTCTAATTTTTCTTAGGGAGAAATTCTCTATTTAAAAAAATATATTTTCATTACTTAAAGGTAATTGGAATGCACTGCCAAATATTTTAAATAATAAATCTCTGAGTAGAATGTTTCAAAAAATAAACAAAATAGATGAATTTTCTACTCGAGAAAAGGAAAAAAAATCACTTGAAAATGTCTATAAGGGGCTGACAAATTCTTAAATAAATTGTTATTATTTACTTTTGGCCAACATTTTTCTGTAAGTTATTTTAAATATATTTTAAAGAAAATGTTGTGACTTATAGAACAATACTAAAAATATAATACTATTAAAACGAATACAGGTAAAACAAACTGAAAAAATCACCTTCCAAAAAAATGAGAGGAAATGAAGGAAGTAATCAAAAGTAGTAGCATTCTTAACGTCTCCACCCTTAACAAGCATAGCCTCCTTAATTTGCTGGGCCCAGCTTTCACTGTGCACCCTGATTGCATCAATATTCACATTGGTCATCACCATTAGCTTGTCAACCATGGAATAGAAATCTATAATAAAAGTAAATAAGTTTATTTAGAAGGCTAAGGGGAAATTAAAACAATTTTATTTTAAATACATATTTGTCAGGCATAAATATACCATCATCGTTGGTTATTGTAACAGCGATTCTATTTATATTTCCAAGCCTAGCTCCTCCAGTAGGGTCAAAGAGTTCAATCTCAAAATGCTCATCTTTTTCTGGGTCAAGATCATTAATAACAGGAATTTCCAAGAGCCTACGAGTCTGTAAAAACCGGTTATATTTTAATGAAATCCTTATTCTTATTACAAATACAATAAATTAACTGATAAACAATCCAATAAATATCATGCTTTCTACTACTGCAAGCGGCAGTGACTAAGGAGGGGAGGGGGGCTTATTTCTAGGATTTGTTTATTCACAGCAGACTTGTGAAGGTGATTGGTTAGCAACCGTTCTGTACACCTGGTTTTTTCCATTCAATACACAATTAGAGCTGAATGTTCCCAGGAGCACATTAGGAACTGCCTGGGTCATCACAAACAGAAACACAGAAAGAAAGAAAACTATATGTACAAGGTGTCTTTTAGACCAGGGGCTAAGAAGTCCTCTTGGCTTAGAAGTCCTGATTCATATATTATACAATCCAGTGGTATATATAAATAATTTGAACTAGAACATTATAAATTTAAGATGATAAGATGAGTCATAGTCTAATTAAAATAACAGACTATAGATATAAATAGAGAAAAAATATAAATAGATTGACCAAGAGATAAAAACCCAAGTTTTTGAACAAGATATTAAATGTTTCCAAGGACTAAATTTGTATGAATAAGATGAAAGAATTGTATGGTAGAATATTTAACAGGTGTTTTATTTATTTATTTTTAATAATAAGCAATAGTCATATTATTTAAAACAAATGTTTACTAGAAGAGCTAAATAAATTGGCCTGAAGCAGGTTTACTAAATCAAAGCCATAGATTTGAAACTAACAGAAGACTTAGAATATATTATGGCTAAAAGTATACTTAAACTTTATAGGGGCTTCATGGGTTTTTATATAGTTCATATTTGAGAGATTCTTAATATAAAGATAACACAATAAAAAAGGATATGTAGAGTTTAACTAGCTATGAAAAAATTAGAGTCATATATAAGTTATTATGTAATTTGATCCAACTGTCACTAAGCCACAATGACTCACAATAAGCTTAATAGTTTAATAATGTTTGGAATTTAGAGAAGGGAGGGGGAGGAAGTCTAACAAGCTTTATGAATTTAAAATTAATTCTCTAGATGGTAAATTTTCCTTTTACTTTAGATATTAAAAATTCAACAACACTTAGTGTCAAAGGATTACATTAAAAAAATGTAATGATACTAGATTGTAATCATAGGAGCTAATATAGACTCCAGAAAAATTTTGCATTAGTTTCATCTTATCCTTACAAAGATGTTTTGACTTACTTGTACCACCTTCAGCTCTAAATTTTTTAAATTAATAAAATATAAAACAATAGTATAGTAACAAAAAAAACACTATTACTTTCATGTTATTCAAGACTTAATTTATTATAAATATTTTATTTGGTTGTGGTTTTTTATCCCACGTAAATTTTATTGAGAGGGAATAGAATAAAAAAATCTATCTGTCCCAGTCAGGAATCGAACCGGGTCTCCTGCTATCCGGGGCCGGTGCACTTACCAGTTATTCTACCAGGACGCACTAGATATCTCATTAAATTCCTTCTACACTAGCGAGAGCCTAACCCACGAGAAAGACGAGAACTTCGTCTTAAACTTGAAGGAACTGACATTGTCAAACTATTTGTCGACTCTCGTCATTTACTTTATTTAATTTTTCTTTATTAATATTTTATTTGGTTGTGGTTTCTTATCCCACATAAATTTTAAATAGAAAGATAGAATTTTTTATTCTATTCCCTCTCATTAATTGTTTAATTTATTATCCTTTAGGATATATAATCAAAAATATGAAATTAAATAAATAAACAATTATTGGAAATTTCAGACTATGGAACATACTTGAGGGCATTAAAGATAACATTCGGAACATTGATTCTTAAGTGTTGTAGGTGTCATATTAAAAATTGTTTTGGAATGAAGATGCCGCCTCAAGTAGGTACTGGATTGATATGGATGGATTCATATATCTCAAGTTTAAGACTCAATATCCATAGCCAATATAAATTTGTGTGACTATAGGGTTAATAAACTTTAATTTAATAAAGTATTTTTTCAATAATGAATTGATTATTCAATAAATAATTAAAAAAGAAAGAAAGTACCTCTCCATTTTTAAAGACGAGATCTCCACTCCCACCCAGATAATCTCGGCCAGAAATAGCAGATTTGTCTATGGTTCGCCACTTCACTGAGATCTCACCATCTGAGCCTTTAAAACGAATAACACCTATGCTCACTTTACCTGCACTTTCCTTTACAACAGTCCCTCGTTTCTCGAACATGATGATTCCGGGATCTAAAATGAGATATATGATTTTGCAAAGTTTTTTATGGTTAAACAAATCTTTATTAAATTATGTATAATCAAAATCTTATGTATTAATTCATTATTTATTTTGTACATCTCAGAATCAAATGTATAATATTTTCATGAAATATTTGATGTAACGTTATACCATTATTGTAATAGGTAAACATTATAAACATTGAGCGAAATAGATTCCAGCTAAACTACTAGTGAGAGTGTAAATCAATAACATTGCAAAGTGCTTTCTAATTGAGAATTTATTAAATTAACTAAATCTACCTAATGCTGTTACCTTTCCGCCTTTTCACCCTTTCCATATCTGTATTAGGTAGAGGAAAAAAAAAATATTAAAATTGATTAAAATTAAAATTTGGTAACTCATTCAAGAGTATTGACTAAAAACTATTTGATAAAAATCAAATAAAGCACAATATAAAAAAATTGAGAGAATTTATTAAGTAAATGATATGGTAATAAATAAATAGTATAATCCACTAAGTGGACCTTCTAGATAAAATGATTGAGTGTTTCAGCAAATAAATCTGTTAAAGTCATCTGAGAAAAATAAAGCTATAGATATAATTATAAAATATTTCAAGAGCTGCAATCATTAAAGTGAAAACTGTTTTAGAAAAACATAATATAAATAACCTTTTCTGAAATATAGTATTATTTTTTGTCAAAAAAAAAAATGTATATATACATATATATATATTTTTTTGTAATTAGTTATTTAAGTGTATATATAAAAAGGTCTGTGTATAGAGCTCTGATTCATAATAAGGAAGAATAATAGAATTTATGTTATTATTCTTCTATTGAATGTTTTATTATACTCACTTTCATCATCAATAATGGTGACTTCCATGATGGACAGCCTTCCAAGTTCCACATTTTGATTTTCATATCTAAGTAAACTCAATCGTAAGAAGAATTCCTCATTAGGTTCCCATTTGCTGTCATTAACTATTTCAACAATTATCTAGAGAAATATTTTAAATTATTAGTAAATTTATTAATGGTTTATTAGAAATTAAATTAAATCAATACTTTTATTTGAAATTAAAGCAGGTCTAATATCAAGGTTTTAAAAATTAGATGGCTATCTCTAAATACCCCCTCTCCCTTGGCAACAAGTTATAGGGTTAAAAATACTGCTAAAATAAAAATTAAAAAAAAAATGGAAATTTTTAAAATTCTAAAGCAGGGCATGCATTCGAATAATTATTTCAGGGGCTTAATGATTTACCCTAAACTACTCAGGTTATGATTATGAGCAAGAACCTCATACAAATCTGCTCAAACATTTCACTTAGGAGTCCCGAATGGATTCTTTCTGATAAGTTATTGTTTTCAAAAGAAACTTTCACCAAATTTTTTGGTAACATGAATCCACTGAGAAATTTAGTAATTCTAAGTTATGAGGATTTTTAATTAAAGCAGAAATATGAAGCACTGTTCTGAATCTTGAAGTGGCTTTCCTTGCTTATTTATGAGAGCTCAAAGAATTTTGTGTATAAAAGGTTTTTGTAATGCAGGTTTAGATAATACTTTTTACAAAATTATAAAATAATAAACTCAGATCAGTTTAGATATTTAATAAAAAAATAAAATGATAAAATATTTGAAGTTTTTTTTTTAAATGAAACCTAACTGAAATAAATTATATTTACAAGTTTATAATCATTTATTTTTCCTAGATAGTAGGTTCAGTAGTATTAAATACCTGTTTTTCACGTTGTTCAGGTTCAAAAGTAATTATTTCATTAATGGGAATATAGTCTTCACCTCTTCTAGCTGTCCCATCAATTGTTTGAACCCTAAAATGAATATAGTTTTACATGAATATAAAATGTATTGACAAGAACAATACTAATTCTTAAGATTAAACTTTTTCTTTAAACTTTATTTTTCTATAAAAATATTCACAAGAACAAGCTGAAATTATGTTATTTTTGGACACTGATAGATATGAATTTTCAGAGGCAGGTTTTTTAAATTGTATATAAAATAATATGAAGGCAGACCTAACCAAATATCACATCAGTTTTAGTCATTATACTTAAATTAAAAATATTGACCTATCTTTTAGTTTTTAATAAAAGAAATATTCTCATTAAAAAAATAGAGACAATTAAAATGTTTATGAGATTATAAGTGGAAAATATAAAATAACCACCAATTTTGTTAAATTTTAATTGCGTTGTTTAATTGTTTACTCAAAAAGAAAGTACTTCTAAAAAATAATAACATGGTCAAAAGATTATTAAATAATGGTTTTTATAATAATAGTAATGATTAAAGCATGGTTATTTATTAATTTGTAGGTGCAAGAATAATTCTTAACCTTTTATAGCTTTATTAGTTTTAGATTATAGAAACTCATTCAAAGTATTTCCTTTTATTGTAATTTAAATTTTTATTTATTTATTTCTCCTTGAGTCTTTCTTTTAAGATACACAGCTTATGTGAGTTTCAATTAAATTTTTGAACTATGTATAGGGTGTATATTCTGTTTTTTACAAGAGAAAACTGAAGGTTATTGATGTCATTAGCATTGAATGCATATATGCAATATGCTGCATACAGGACAGAGTTCCATTTTTGTAAGAAATTAAACCATTTACAAAATACAGCTCAAGTAAAAAATCAAATTCCACAGAGAAAGATGCTTGTCATAACATGACAAATATTTTTAATATTTGTGATGAGCAGACAGAATGAATTAGACTTCTGGTTAGTATTAATGGTCAAAGAAAACTTACAGAGTTCGAATTAGATTGTGGCTCAAATATACAATAATGTTATAAAGTTCTTGGATAGCTTGTGGTAAATTTCCCTTGTGAAATGCAATATTGCATAGCCATTCTGGCCATCAAATCTTCAGCTGGAAAAGCTGAAGTTGAAGAGAAGCAGAATTTGGAGGGGAGTTACAAAAAAAATGACCAGTTATTGTAGCCCAAGTAACTAATGAAAAGAATTTTTTAGGTCTCAAGTGGAATAAACCACTATTAAATTTAAACTTGGTTAAATTCTATTGCCTTTCTTTTTCAAAAGGACAGAAAAAATAAATACATATGCCTCACAATGAAGCAAAACTCCAACAAATAATGAAAAAGATCTCAAAATTATTTGAAGATGGAATTTTCCATTATAAAGATATGCAAGTAAAACTTTGAATAACATAACTCCAGTATTTTGTTGAACTACAGTGGTCCCATTTGCTTATCATGAACTATTAACGTGTGAACTTGATAGATTGGAATCTCTGGACATACTAAACCCAAATAGTTACTACAAGCATGCTGGACTTATTGGTGTAGGAAACCATATAATAAAATCATATATGTGCTGATTTTCAATTGGGCTAAATGAGAAGTTAAAAATTTACCAGTATCCACTTCCTGCTATCTGTCCAAATGACAAAAAAAATAATAAGCTGTACCTGTAAATAAATGGAAGCAAAAAAAAAATATAAACAGAGGGTTATGTAACTTCTTATTCCAATTTCAATCTATTCCAACCCCATTTGGAGTCAATCCATTAGATCTGTTTTTATGTAGAACATTACATACTAAATTTGACATCATGACAAAAGCTCATGAATCTACAAAATCCTTCAACAAACACTTCGAAGAAGGAGAATCAGTTTGGGGGAAAGTGGGGTTTTCACTAAACGTGGAAGAAGGATTTTATTACATGGAGCTGTGGAAAACACACACACATATTGGAATCTGGAGAAAATAAAATAACAGCTGGGGCCCATCCTTGCTCCCAAATTGCTGTTTCCTGAAGAAACCAAACAGTTCTTCTAGAGCTTTCTCCAGCTAAATTCCAGGCGCCTGCATCAGAAGAGCTTGCATAATAGCCAGGTCCACAGGGTAACATAAACCTCCAAGGAGGCTTATTTACTCGCCATTCCAGAAGGAGAAGAGTGATGTGTATAGTAACACTGGTGAGAATTCAGGATATATAACCTTTTACTTTTCACAGTGTTGTACTGTGAAGTGCGTTAACTTATTATTTATTGTGATAATTATTCATTCTTCTACAAAAATACAAGTGTTGTTTTAAACTGCATTATTTAATTTTCAAATCATATCTAAATACTTAAGTGATTAATGTCAAAACTTATAATCAGTTATGACATAGACTCTTAAACAGACCACTAACTGTAACTTATATTTTTATGAAGTAAAAATAAATAATTACCCAACTAATCCGCCTATGAACCCTTATCAAGCATTGGACCCATATTTCATATATTATTTAGATTTTAGATATAAAATCCTTAAGCATTTAAGATAAAATGAATAAAGATTTTAGACTTTAAAAAAAGTCTTAAGATTGAGACCTCCTAAAAATAATTCATGAGCTCAAGCTTAAGTAATTCATGGAAGGAAAGAGCGCTAGACAGGGATGAGTAGAGTTCAGGTTTATTTCACTAACAATACCAATAACACACACTAAATTTTGTTTTAAACCTCCATTTTATGTGTAAATCTAGATGTTCAATTATCAATTAAATTAAATTAGATCCTAATAATTGTCTTCTATTATAGCTATATTCTGGATTATATAATTAAAAGTTACAATAACTTTTCTTAAATATTAAACATGAAAAAAAATTTTTAATAGGTCATTTGAATGAATGTAATGAATGTGCAATTATTCAATAGTATCAAGTAATTTAGTAAACTAAATCAGCCATTGAAATAAAATATACAAGTAAAATATAAATATTTTAAAGGAAATAATTTATTATGTGTTAGAAAAAACAACATTAAAAAATAAGAGAGAAAAAATTTAGAAATAAGGAAATATTATGTTGAGCAATCGAAATTGATTAAAAAGAAATGAAACAATTTCAGATAGACAGACCTGACTCTGGCTTGATTTTCAACATTTCCGTGTCTCCATATCGTGACAGCAAACTTCCCAATGTTTTCCTTTACTGCAATTGTTGCTGCGTGGAACTCTATGACTGCATTATTCTGCATATCTGGTGGAGGAGGAAGCTCTTTAACTTCTTCAGTCTTCGAATCTGCTTTTATTATTTCATAGACCTTAAAAGTAAAAGTAGCAGAATATTTTAAAAGTTTCTTTTAATAAATATGAGAGATTTTATCTTTTCATAATGGAAGTCAAGTTCTTAAGTATTACAACAAACTATAATTCTTCAGAGAGCATCACAATGTATACTTAGCATTTGCAGGATCCTGAAATCCACAAAAATAAGGGAAGTAGTTAAGTAGTGCATGTCTAAATGGGTCATTTTTTAATTTCTGAGCACTTTCATGAAGGATGTGGAGCAAGTTTTAGTCTGGTGACCACTCAGAGAATCTGAAAATCTTTAAAAGACGAGGCATCTGGGACCCACAGTTAGGGATCACTTAAGGAATTGAACCATTTCAAGGCAACTACCTCAAGCTGTGCTGAGCACCATTCAGTTCAATCATTAAAATTGGGTTATTTTTAAAAAAATAAGAGCACAAATATTTAATAAGGCTAAGAATTCTTTCAATGGTGCTTATGCTTTAACTGAATGAATAACCATGTAGTGAGCATTTTTTAAGTTTAAGTTAATAAATACATTAGATCTATTCTGCTCCTATATCAAAGTAGTAGACACAGACATTTAAAGATTTTTTTTAAAACTATCTTTATTAAAATGAGATCACCTACATGATAAAGAAAAGTTTAAAATAATTTCTTTTCTAAAAAAACAAAAAGGAGTTTAAAATGTGAAGCCCCAGTAATTACAATTTAAGAAAAATGTATTATGAAATTATAAGCTACAAATAAAACTGTTAATATATTACATCCAGGAGGTTTAAAACTATAGTGTATCAATATTAATGAGACATTGATTGTATATTTAGTTTAGTGGTCTTATTTATTAAAGTTCTCTTTTAAAGATAAATCATTTTTACTACTTTAGATATTAGTACCTGCTGGAGTCGCGTATCAAGAACAGGCTGGACCCTGCGGCCTGCAGAAATAGCCCTCACAGCTCCTATCCTGTACCACATAGCTGAGTGTGGCTGAGAATTGACTAATCTAGAAAAAGCAATAATAACATTAATTAAAATTTTGCATAACCTCCCTACTTTTAAATTAATAAATTAATTAACATAGAATTTTAATATCCATAGGAAAAAGGCCAACTATTGGAATATTTTATTGAAGGCAATATTTTACCTTTTGCACCATTTTCAGGTCATATAAAACAAAAATTATTAAAACACAAGAATTGTTTACAATTATTAAAAAAGTTGAAAGCCATTTCAAGTACTTTATGTATAGCGAAGCTTGTATATTTTTTTAAATTGTACTTTTATGAGCCGGAAGGTGCCATAAATATAAAAATATTGTCTTCAATATTATATTCTAGTAGGTCAGTTAGCCTATACTCTTCATTAAAAAAATTCAGTAATCACAAGGGTTTTTTTAATGAAGAAAAAATATTCTTTTAAAAATAAAACTAATATAGGAAATTTTACTATACTTATATAGTATATTTTGTATTTAATCATGCATTCAACAAAATAGAGGCTTAATTTTGGCATCATAGAGTTGTTCAGTTATGATGAACCATGATCCAAATTTTAAATAATATAAAATAGTCTTATGAAGGGATAATACAGAGATAGGAACTCGGAATGCTGTGACTAACACTTTAATAACTCACATACACAGATAACCATACATGATGTTATGTTGCCTTCTAGATGTTTTATAATACAAAAAGTTTTATATTAAAATAATGTATAATATACATAATATATTATTTACTTCAACAAGAGTAACAAAAAGAAACAGGTAACAAAAATTCTACATCAAGAAAGCCTAGTCCAGTTTATCTACTGCTAGGCATGAATCCTAAGAATTCTGCCTAATGATCATCGATTGTCTAACAATAGACCTGACTTGCTTTTATGAACTAGTTGAATGGACCAGCAGACTACTATTGAAGCCCTAATCCTAAACCATTCATCTGAACCAATTCCGAGAAGAGGAGGAAATGCTATAAGATAAACTGAAAAATACTTTTCAGGATGAACTAGGTAGAGATTAATATAGACATTTGGGGATTTTTATCATATAAGTCCTCCTCCCAATAAGCTCATAAAGGAGGTGCAACATTTAATTCTTCTGGAATGTCAATAAATTTCTTAATATATGACTATATATAACTTTAAGGAGAAAAATATTTCTTTTGAGGAAGTATTAGTTTGCAAGGATTTCCAAGCTAAATTCAAAATTTATTTTTTATAAGAAGAAATATATATAATAATCATAATAATAACAATGCTATTGTATGATGATTCAATAAGATTTCATATTGAAATATATATTATCCAGGGCAGCTTAAAGTCTAATAGCTTAAAAACCCCTATAAAAAGATTTTGTGGTCTACAAAATGAGAAGTAATACATAACAGTGAAACTAATTTGGTTACTAGAGTTTTAGTGTATGTATTTTAGCATCTTGAGCCCGAAATATCATGGAATTTAAGTGACAATACATTCTTTTATACAATAATTAACAGAAAATAATTAATTATTTTAGTTTTTAACTGCGACAATAGAAAATATGAACCTAAAGGCCAGAAATTACTACTTTATTTTTTCTTGGAACTACTAGTGTTCGAGTAAGCTTATATTTCTCAGAAAACCTTATCCAGGGCAGAACTCAAATCCACCCCAGCTTTAAAGAGCCATAATAAAACCAGTGCCCCCACCCACCTAAATGAGATTCCTGCTGAGGTTAGACTTACCGCCTTACCGCCCTGTTCGTCTGTCACTGCAATACCTTTAAAATATTTGCAGAGAACAAGTGTTTATTTTTTAAACTTTTCTGCAACAATGTAGAAAGTATATCTACTGATAGTTGACAAATTAAATGCAATAATTAAATTAGTATAACTAAAATGTAGAATTGTCCATAAATCTGGCTACATAACAGCATATTTAAAAACAACTAGAGTCTAATAAAGTTAACTAGGGGCAAAATTAACATACTTTGCAGCAGCTAATATTGCCGCATCTTCATCCGTAAGTCCTGGATATTTTTTAACTTCTCGCACAAACTTTGTGAGATTATCCTTATCCAGTTTTCCTTCTTTGAAAAAGTTTTTTTCAGCCATCTCTTTTTCAGCTGGAAAAACAAATAAATCAAGGTAAACATTGTGCTTTATGAAGCATATTTAAAATTATAGTATTTATATCAATGTAATTAAAATTATAATATAATATATAATACTTAAAATTATAATTTTTTAATGTATTAATTATGTTATGTTAATAAATTACAAATTTACAAATTATTATAAAGAAAATGGACTCAAGTCTATTGCAGAACAACTTTATTTGGTAGATAGGAGTGAGATTTCTACAAATAAAAATGCCAATTATAAAAAATCATTTGATGAATAATATACTATAATGGCTAATTGACAAAAATGCACCTATTAAATGCATGAATTAATTTGGAAATCACCTCCATGAACTTCTCAGATGCAATGAAAAACCATGACGCTGCATAACAGAAATGTATTATTGCATACTTGAGGAAGGATCTCAAAATATAACAGTATTGAATCTAATTATTTCATCTAGCTATTTGCTTCCACAATCATGATATTTCATAAACTATATTATTTTAACTGAATATCAACAAGAAAAAATTATATACACATAAAAATCATTACAACCCAAAAGACAGCTGCAAGTCAAGACATTCAATAGAAATATATGAAAGAAAAAAGAAAATGATCGGTAAAATCACTCAGTAAAAGAGGATAAATTATGCTCTGAATATAAAACTAGAATCACTCAGTTTCCTGCTACCATTACAAGACTAGACCTGCACTGCACTTTTTTTTTCAGCCATTTACAGGTAGCCAAAGCATCTCTATGGCTTTGGGAAAGCTTTTATTTCTCTATAAAATCTTGCCCATGATAGTATTTGATCCTGCACTGTCAGATTAAGAGTCTCTAACAGATCCTTCAGATACCCTGGCTTGGTGAATCTACATCATCATCAATTCTAATGAAGAGTTCTCAACTCCGTCTTGTATGCCAAAATGCTACTGAGAGGTATCTTTGAATGCGAAAATAAATAAATGGGCATGTCACTTCCAACTATTTGAAGCTGGCTGACAACAAAAACAAGTAAGTTAAGATCAAAAGCTGCACAGTAGCAATGCTTAGGACAAGGCAACCTTAATTACCAAGAATGTATTTCTCTATTAATCGACAAGGTGAAAGAGCTAAATAATATTAAGAGAAGTATTCCAAATTTAATTAGGAATTTAAAATTTTTTAAAGTTAAGAAAATGACTATACACAATTTCATTTATAGGTGTAAAAAATTTCTAAGCTTACTACATATTATTTTCTAATGTTATTTATCAGAAGACCACAAAATATGTGCCAATTGAAGGAAAGCAATAAACATTTATGAAGAGTTTTGGCAATGAAATCATAAAATGATATTGCTCTGTTTAAAAACATTAGGAATTGCATTTAGCAATAATAATAAATGTTATTAAATGAGATTAAGCTAAAAAATGAGATTAAATCATAATCTCATTATATACAATGAATAACAAAATTTTTCTTACTTTCATCCCCTCTCAGAGGACCAAGTTCAAGTTGTTGTTTATTCTTGCTTTTCCTTATGACTCCAAGACCACACCATCCTTTATCAGCAGCATAAGCGAAGAAGGTGAGGATAGGAAAGAGAAGGAAAGTGAGGATTGCCTCCCACAGCTCCACAACATTGACTGAGATAACTTGGAGAATTAGAAACAGCCAGATGTAAGCAAAGAAACTGAACAGCCCAGTAACTAGAAAGACCTGTTAAAATATAATTTTAGCAATCATATACTTCTACAACTAATATAATTAAAAAAAAAAACATGCTTTTTTTAAATATGGTGGGTGCATTCACAGACAAACTCACATTGATATATACAAAAACACATACACCTTTATCTTAAAAAAAAAAGCTTTAAATAAATGTTGAATTTATCTCAAAATTTAATCATTAAATTTCTTTTCTTTAATACGACATATAATCATACAATACTCATACACCAATATAGATATTACATTAAGATCAACAAAATAAAATAAAGACCAAAAAAGTATTACAATTCAGCTTAACAAATTAAACTAAACCACAGATTTAAAATATGGGAGAAAGCTGAATGCAGTATGAAAGACAACTTACAACAATAAAATTTAATATAGTGTAGGGTTAAATAAAATTATATATGGGAGTGGTTGTATAATACTTGTATTAACAAATATGTACAGTCATTTTAAAGTGGTAATTTTTTTTTTCTAAAGTCTGATTGATGCTGTTATTAAGCATCTGCTTTGTTATATTGTTATAATATTTGAAAGACAATTACGGTTCCAATTTAATATTGTAGGCTTCTTTAGTGAAGGTGCCTAGACAGCACAGAACATACTTGGAATTAAAAAAAAAAATTAAATTAGTTGGAGATCAAATTGTCATAAATATAAATTATTAAAAAAACTCAAATAATTAACCCAGTACATATTTTAACATGTTTAAATAAATAAATTGATTAAACTTGTCATAATAGCTTATACAGAAATTTTCCCAACAATAAAATTCTGTCTAAAACCAGTAAAAATGTAAATACTTGAAACTCTAGATTTTTTATCATAATCACTTTACCTTCTTATATACTATGTTTAAAAAAAAAAAAAAAAAAAAAAAATTGCAGTTATCTACTCACCTTGAATCTGTCAATCCTTCTGGTCTCATTTGGGCCGAGAGCTAGCAAGCAGACAGTAGTAATGACAAGGAGATTATAAGCAGCAGAGCCGACTATGGTACCAGGACCTAGGGGGCCTGCCTCAAAGCCATGACCCACAGTCTCAATGATGGAGAGAAGGATCTCTGGAGCTGATGTCCCGAGGGCCATCAAAGTAAGATTGGCTACTGTGTCATTCCAGAGTCTCACCTCAACCACTTCTGGCTCATCATCTCTCAAGCCAGCCACCACACCCGCAACAGCATTATAGTTGCCATTCTGCTAGTTTGGCAAACATTATTTTATTAAAGATTATACAATTATGTTTTATGAATTATTAATAAATCATTCCAAATTATTACACATAAATGTATTATTTTTATGTAAATACTCCAAAGTAAATTGTAGAGCTGATTTACAAGAATTGGAATAAAAATGGAAATAATTTTAATTAATTACTCAAAACAGGTTATCTTCTTATAATGGATTAGAGGTGATCAGGTTGTAAGAATTTGTTGCTTATTAATTATGTAGGCACTGATCACAAAAAAAGAGATAAATTTTCATTTCATGATTTTATTAAATTTACAGCTATTCCATAAATTAATGACATCTATTTTATTTCCAATAGCTGATTTTCAGTTTTAAGTAATTGAAAAAAGTTAGTAGAAATGGAGAGTTTTTGACTGTGTAGATTAATAGTAAAGAATTTCTTAGTGTTCGGTCAAGGTTGGACCAAAAAAAAAAAAAAATGGTATTATCTGCCAACGTTGGGGCTTCCAGTAATTTCTTGACTCTATGATCAGCCATGAACATTTGATCTAGGTGACAACACGTCTCCTCTTGCGTTCATGATAGCCCTGAAGATGGCTTACAATGTAAGCCGAAACATCGGCAGACACTTTCTTTAAAAATTGTATTTTTTTTTTTTTTTTGATCAACCTTGACTGAACCTAACAAATTCTTTACAAATAATCTTCATGGACAAAAATTCTCAGTTTGAGCTTATATTCTTTAATGTCTTATTTCTTTAATTTGCATTTTTCTAGAGATGCCATGAAATCAAATGTAAGAAAATAACATTTTACAACCAAATTTGGTATCATCGAGCTAATAATAATGAAGATATTAGAATTTTAATGTCACTCTCCTCTCTCTCACTCTTACTCAANAATTATATTAAAAAAATTAAAATAATAGGTCATACCTCCTTAAAATCAATAACAATTAGGGGGAGAAGAAAAACAACCATAGCCTACTTAAAGTAACTGTAATATAACTCCTGTAGTATTAATCTTCTCAGTGGCAGGAAAATTTAAGGGAGGGGAAGCATTTAATTTTATTAAACCTTAGATCTGGTATGATTTCAAAAGAAAATGTGTTTTTCCTGTGTGAAAATGGCTGGATTTATCAGACTGGATTTTGACATTGACTTCAATTTCTTTAATTTATGCTATTATTTATGTTCATAGAAAAACTCAGAGATGTAGAGTATTAAAATATTTTAGTAATAATACTGTTAAATTAAAAGACACACTCTGCTCAACAGTTTATTTTTAAATATAAGAGGTTTTCACTATTTGTGGTGTGCCAAAAAACTCTATGCCATACAAAATTCAGTCTGGATCCTACCAGATACTATCTAAGGTGGACCTAAGACAGCAACAGGCTCCAAGCAGAACCTCTAAGTCTAGAGTTAGTGTGTCAGGGCTAGTGAGACATCATATGAATCTTAGACTTTCATAACTATGTCCTTGAACATTGGAATCATAACTACCCAAATTTATGGCAATCTAAGTAAAATACTGACAAAGTGAGGGGGAA
The DNA here is from genome assembly GCA_000696205.2 of Oncopeltus fasciatus. Classification (NCBI taxonomy): domain Eukaryota; kingdom Metazoa; phylum Arthropoda; class Insecta; order Hemiptera; family Lygaeidae; genus Oncopeltus; species Oncopeltus fasciatus. The sequence goes on along the minus strand of KZ808693.1, from coordinate 123,331 downwards.
AAAAATATAACCTACTGATATCACCACCACAACATAGTTAAATCTCACAGTTAAATATTTGTTATTATTAATACATGGATTTCCTTAGGGGGGAGGGGGGCTGTGAAAACAATATTATGGATGCCAGACCACTCACTATAGAAAAAAAAAGAATTTATCAAACTAATAATCTATGTAATATTGAAATCACGAAATGGATTACATTTTTGGCATCATTGTTTTTTCTGATAATCAAAAAATACCTAATATATATGAACAATTTATTCACATTTCAAGTTGATCTCAAATATTTAAGGCTAGAACATATTTTAAGGAGGGGGGTCAATGAGCCCTTTCTCCCTGCACAGTGGTATTCACTCATTTATTTTAGTGTTTTTTTGTTTATCAAATTTTTTTTCTATTTTAATTTTATCTATGCCATCAAATTCCAAGATGTTAATAACAAAATGTAACAAAAAAAGATTTTTTAATTATTTAAAAAAAAAAGAACACAGCAACTTGATTCATTTAAAATTCTTCCCCTTGTTAGTTATAGCTTTCAAGTTAAAATAATATCTTAACCATAGTTTTTCTTTCATGTGGAAGCACTAAAATAATTTATTAGTGGTTTTTAAGACTTTATTAAAATAATTAAATTTCACAGGAAGTATGGTTCTGAGTAAAGTCATGTTGCTTGTGCTATTTTAAAACTATGAACTTAATAATATTTATTAGTTCACTTGGAATATTTTTTATTAACTTGCAAATTATTTTAGAATCATTACATATTGCTTTAACTTTATTACATTTTTCGTAAGTAAATGGCGATATTTGGTTTGGTGATACTTAACGGTCACTGTGTTAGAAATCTTGTTTGTTTTTACCCAAAAGCCACAGATTTAGAGCAGCTCCTGTGCAATTAATGTCACACATTTTCTGATAATACTTACACAATAAATTTTTCACGACAAAACAAATTGAAGCATTAAAAATAAATGAAAATATTAAATGGAATGGTTATCAGAAGAAACAATATGGTTTTTTTCTTATTTTGCACAATCAAATTAATTAATTGAATAAATTAACTTAAATTTTTATTAATAGTAGTGGAATTTACTTAAAATAAAACATGGAATGATTAGAAGTGTGTTACATTTGTTTAAAGTTTAGGTCATTCATTTTATTATTAATCATTTGGTAATCCATGTTAAATTGTAAATTGAATAGGACGAGGTGACATTATGACGTAGTGCTTCATTCCAAAGAGGTCGGCAGTCGGCATTGACCGAAATGCTGCTGACTTCTCCAGCGAGGTCTCCGAGGTGGAGGAGCGCCAACTGTGATCTATCTTCTATAAATAGATCCAGACATCCGGCAATTCACTTTCATTTAGTTCTCCTATAAACTTGAGCAAGTAAGTCTCCTCCATAACTGGGCGTCGCCTTGGGCATACCTAATGAAGTTTCCAAAGTCGGTTGGAAAATGATCGGTAAATCCAAGTGGAAAACAGCTTTCTGAACCTCTGGCCTATCTGCTCCGAGAGTCTATGTCATAGCTTTAATCAATTATTGTTCAAATGTGAGAGATATAAAAGTAAATAGCTATTAAGACTCTTATAGACAATTCTCCTCTAATTCAATCCACGTCCACATAAGGTAAACAGATTTAACAAGAAATGATGTCAGATTACTCTCCAGTCATTCACTATTAACCTGTAATCATCATCATCTCATATATATATATATATATATCCATCAAGAACAGGAGGTATAGAGAGTGCAGTGCACACACAAAAAGAAAAAAAAAATCACAAGTAGCAAAACAAGTCAGGGCTAGTCTTTCTTCCCTCCTCACCGACAAAGGGCGAGAGATCCCCCAAAATTTTGCTACTTGTGTTTTTTTCTTTTTGTGTGTGCACTGCTATGTCTATCCCACCTCTTCTTGATTGCAACATATCGCAGCCGCCAGTGTTTTATTTTCTTTATATATA
>KZ808693.1:104002-117490 GCA_000696205.2 Oncopeltus fasciatus | reverse complement strand
TATATATATATATATATACATACATATGCCGACAATTAAATTTGGTTTATAGTAAGGAGAATCAACGATGAACGGAGAAAATTTAAAAAAATGATGAGAACAATCTCAATAGCTACAGTGATTCGGTATTGGCTAAAAAAGAATGGACCCTCAGCATAGCACCTTGCTAAAAACTGAAAAGAAAAATGAAAGATTCCATATTCTCTGCTTAATTTCTTCATTTGTTAAATATGATTGATTCCAATTCCTGGATTTCATCTTTAGAGGTAGGAACCCTCCCGGTGGTTGTGAGTAAGTGAGTCTCACTCATATGAGTCTCCTTCTTGTATTCTAGGAGATCCCTGAGCCCTGAAGATGAGATGTCGAAAGCGCTATAATCAATAAAGGAATTGTACATAAATTCGGATGAAAAAATTGAGATGTACATTAAATGCATAGAATCATAGTCCTTTCAAGCGGAGAGTATAAGAGATTTTGCAATATGCATGTCCTTGAGGGGCTGGAGGAAATCTTTGGATAACAATGCAATTTATGACCTCGCTGGAGGCAAGATAAGACAAATCGAGTCGACCGGGAGCGAGTAAAAACACTAAGGAGCTTTCGAAACGGCGAGGGTTCCGAAGAGATGAATGCTTCGAGACATGTCCCGTTCAATAGGAGATCTCTGGAGATAACCTATTCGAATCGAAAGCGCACGAAATACACGCCTGAATGCTCCCCACATACGTGACCTCAGCAGCCATTCTCCCACAAGGACTGGTCGGAGGGAATATGATGAATCATATAACATTCGTAGATAAGCAACCCTCTCAGGAAGTCATTGACAAATAGCGAGACAGGCAACACTTCAGACCAAGTCAATCTAAAGAAATACTTGTCACAAGACAAAAAGTAGTTCCGCAAATGGCCGTAGCGAATGAAGGCACGTGCAGGTGAAGCCTAGAACGGCACTCATGATTTGTACGCCAAGCACGAAGAGGGATGACAAACATGAATCGGATAATCCTAGAAACAAGGCCGTCATTCAGGAGCATCCTAAACTAAGCAGATTTACCATATTCCATCAATTAGGATATAAATAACCTTAGAAGTGGTGGCTTAATTCTAATTAAGAATGAGGAAAAAATGTAAACAGTATAATTAGATGATTTTTGTTGGGGTTCAGTCAAGGTAGATCCAAAAAAATTCAAAATAAAAAAAAATTATCAGCCCCAGATAATGCCCCAGGCAGGTAAATTTTTTTTTAAATACACTTTTTTTTAAAAATTTGTATTTTAGATATTATTTAAAGATGTTTTTTTCTTGGGGTTCGGTCAAGGCAGAGCCTTAAAAAAAATCAAATTTTTAAAAAAAATTGTGTATTTTTAAATTTATCTGCCTATGTTTCGGCTTACTTTGTAAGGCTATCTTCAAAGCTATCATGAAGGCGAGAGGGGACTTAGTGTCACCAAGATCCCATTTTCATGAAAGAACATGAAGATAACTTACGTTTCGGATTACGTTGGCAGATAATTTAAAAACATTTTTAAAATTTGTAGTTTTTTTTAACTACTTTGACCGAACCCCAACAAAAAACATCTAATAATTCTACTTAATGTATACTTCTCATACAATTGTTATATAATATATTAAATTATTATTAAATAAATAGATTGTGATTTTATTTGTGGTATTTAATCCCAAGTGCAAAGGTTAGCATAACTGCCCGGAAAGCAGGAAACCCGGGTTCGAGTCCCGGCTGAGGTAGTAAGATTTTTTTTTTGGCTCCCCTGCATTTCTTGAAAAAAGTATTATGTTTCTTATACCCATAACCAAACAAAAACAATTTTTAAATTTGGAAACCCCTACACCAGTAACAGCTTTTGAGCTATTGCCGTATTTTTTTATACACTGTTTCTTTTTTCATCTAAAAAATACAATTTTTCCCCCATTTGTGCTCTATGCATTTATACAAAAGAGGAAAACTCAAAAATTATTAAGAATATTAAGATATTTCAAATATTTCCAATATTAAAAAAAAAAAAAAAATCCCGCCAGCCGCAAGGACACTAAATCTTCCCATCATTGTCCCTTCTAGCTTTGAAAGAGAAACAATAATTTATTATTATTTTTTTTTTTTTACCGTTTCTTCTTCCGGGTTGGACCGTGTCAAGTTGTTGATAGTTTCCGAGCTTTCGCACATCATGTGATGGCTTCATCAGGGCTGTATAGAGAATGAAGGAATTCTTATTAATGAAGAATTCATTCTCTATTCAGCCCTGAAGAAGCCATCACATGTGCGAAAGCTCGGAAACTATCAACAACTTGACACGGTCCAACCCGGAAGAAGAAACGGCAAATCCATCTGACGACCGTCGAAGCCTACGTGAACAATAATTTATTTTATTAATTCTCACTTCTATGAAAAATCTGCTCAGTTTAAGCAACTTTTGCATGAATGAGTTTTTAATAGCCAGCTGATGAGAAATATTTTTCAGCTAATTGGACGTTAATCCCCATCTAATGAGGATGGCAACTTAAAACTAACTTTCCGACTGAAGTAGCCAGAATTATCCTAGGATAGGGAGAAGATAGGTGCCGGATAGTCTATCGCGGGTTAACCTGGGCTCCTCTCTAAGGACGGGTTACGTCCCGGGATAGACGAGCAAGGACTATTATTATGTACCCCATCAAAAATTATAGTGTATAGAAAATGTACAGAATAATTAAATTTCCTGTTAATTTGATATAAATATACAGAGAAGTTAGTAGCTGGCAACAAAGAAGGTAAAACTGCCCCAAGGATATCTGCCCTTAGAAATACCACTGTCTCCTTCACTTTCTATCTTCCTCCGAAGAGTTGGCAAAGAAAGCCAGCGTAAATCTCTCTGGGTCGGTCATTCGAGAACGTGGCGTATGTCAGTTGGTGACATAAAGTCCAGCCGAAGAAGGTACGAAACGGAAGTCTTCCTCCGAGGGAATGGCGTTCCTGTCATACCAGAAGCCCACCGGAGGAGTGTTCCTGGGACAGGAGTCGTTCAAGGAGGATTGAAGGCAAGAAGACGTGGCCCCAGGATCCAGTACCCCAGACTTTATATGGAAGCTCGTCTGGCCCAGGACCTGCTTCTGTCTCCTTCGTCTTATCCACTGTCGGACGAGGAGAACGCCTGTTGCGACGATTATACAACATGCTTAGATACTGAATTAATTGCCAAAAAAAATAATTTTTAAATTTGGAAAAATCTCAAATAGAGGAGCCAAATAACTAAATAATTTTAATTAATTTTTAGTGCAAGGGAACAGAATAAAAAATCTAACTGTCCCAGCCAGGACACGAACCTGTTTATAAATATTATTTATTTTGTGGTCTTTAATCCCACGTAAATTTAGATAATTTTTAGTGCAAGGGAACAGAATAAAAAATCTAACTGTCCCAGCCAGGACTCGAACCTGGATCCCCTGCTATCCGGGCCGGTGCACTTTCCACTTATGCTACCGGGACAAGTCTGATAAGTTATTAAATTCCCCGCACTAGTGTCGAGAGTCCACAAAATAAATAATATTTATAAATAATTTTAAATAACACTAGTTAGAAATACATGAAATTTCATAATCTCACAGTTATGCTATCAAAATATTGTATTATAACAATTAATGAGGGGGAATAGAATAAAAATCTAACTGTCCCAGCCAGAACTCGAATCTGGATCTCCTGCTTTCCATTGCATCACCGGGACGAGGTAGGTAACTTATTAAATTACCAACACACTGGCGAGAGCCTAACCCATGAGAAAGACGAATACATCGTCTTACGCTCGAAGGAGCTGACATTGTCTAGCTATTTATTGACTCTCGTTATTTACTTTTTCAACTTTCATTTATAAATATTAATTTACGTGGGATAATAAACCACAACGAAATTAACATTTATTGTATTATACATTCACAAAAAACGTAATATTTTATATATGATATATGAGTTTCATAATTAAAATCTGATGCAGCATTGCAATTATTCGCACAACATGACGAGGGCAACATTAGAGCATAAACACAGATAAACAATAATATAAATATAGAATTAAAGGCAGAAATGGAGTATTTCATTTTTGAAAATACATTTTCATTATTTATCATATTCATTTGTATTAAAGATTATTATGCTGAGAAAGCATATTTGAAACGAATTCCTGAGCAACAAAATTAGAGCATATACTATTCCGCTGACTAAAAATTTCAATTTTTCTCCAAAAAAGCACACACATATATATANTTGATATCACATTATACTATAATTTTCTATTATACTAATTTCAAATATTACTGTATTCTCATGACATTGTATTTCTACAGCCCTGAAGATGGCTTACAATGTAAGCCGAAACGTTGGCAGATAATCCTTCATTAAAAAAATACATTTTTTATTTGTGTTTTTTTGGATCTACCTCGACCGAACCCCAACTAAAATCATCTTACAATAAAAAAAATGTTTGTCAGACAGGAGCTGCGCCAACTAAAAACCCATTTGCTCCTATTTATGTCCAATGATTATGTTTATGGACATAAATACAAGCAAATGGGGAACTAAAACTGACTTTCACTGGTCGAGAAGGAATAGCAAGAAAGTACTCAGCCATCGCAGTTATATTCCTAAATATCTTTTTTTTTAAAAAGTTATAGATTATAAACTTAAGTAAATAATTCACCACTTTTTAAGTTCCTAATACTTTTTTCTAATTTGAGTGATAACAAACATATTAGTACTATGCATTTTTCTCTTCCTTAACCCCCCCCCCCTCCCTCTCCTCACCGCTGTCCCATTTCAACCAAAAATGAATAATTCAAATGCTTAAATTCAAATGGTGGAATAAAATGCTTAAATGCCAGACTTAAGTATTTATAATCTAGAGTTTGATTATTTTCATTCAAATCTCACATAGTTAGGATCAAGAACAAGTTGAGAACATTTTGGGGACACATTCTGTGCTTCTGAATCCAACTTTAGAAGAGGTAAAGCATTTAATAGGGTGGTGAACACTTCACATTTATTTTCTGAGAGTCTGTTGAGGAACTTGACCACTTTTATTATTCATAGTATCATATAGACAGGAACAACAACTACACCTAACAACTTCTGGTCCCCTTCTAACAACTTACATCAAACAACTACACAACTCATACCAAACAAACCATCAAATAACTAACAACTATAACTAACAATGAAAACTGCCTAATAATTAATACCTAACAACGTAAAACTATATACCAACAAGCATGTCTAACTACTTTTAATAACTATACAAAACAACTATACCAATTAACAACCAAAACTAACAACATATATTTAACAACAATGGTAGTTTCTAAATACAGTTATTGAAGAAACCACAAGGGAACAGTGAAACACAAGTTAACACCACAAGGTGTTCATACATGACTTTAAATTAAGTGTAATGAGTTTTGTGGAGGGATTACGTTTCCAGAAACAGTTTTACACAGTTATGAAAGTAAGTCTATGTCCTTTGCTAGACTAATCTTGGAGCTTCTTAATTTTGCTAAAAGGAATCGGTCAATATATTGGGATATTCTGATATCTTTTTTTTTTAAACTAAATATATTGTGGGATTCATACTCAAAATGTAAGAGGATCATGAAAGCAAATCTAAATCCTTTGATAGAGCATCTCAAGGGTTTTTGAAGGGACAGTGAACAGAGTATGGAGGACATCTCAGATATCTAAAAAAGTTCATGGAAATCTCACACAGCCAGATGCATAGAAGCAAGCCGAGACCGTTGGCCAATCGGTGGTAAATAAGAAGAAAATGAAGAGGAAGTACACCGGAAGACATACTTTGGAAGAAAGTTTGGACGGACATGCACGAATGTCTAATCAGTTGCAGCAAAAGCCTGTAGGCGTCATCTCGAGTGTGATTGGAGTTTCCCAAGCTCGGCGCGCCAAGTTTTGGAATTGGCCCAAGCAATTCCTTTGAGATCCCACGCTGTGGACAGAGATCCAATGATTGCAATCAGCAAAACAGGCAGGCTGGATTGATGCAGGCGCCATGGATATGGACTATAGGCATATGGATTGTACTTCAGAATGGCTTAGTCACTAACGTTTTCCTAATTATCTTTCTGAACAAAACCTATTCGAATTAAGAGAAAATTTCATCAAAGGCAAAACATGCAATTCTGAACTTTATTTTTATTTCTTCTAAATTTTTTATGCTCGAATACCATTTTAATAATTCATATTGANCTTTATTGTATTATCTATAATATATTATATAGCAAAATGATTATGTTAAAATAATAATGTTATTGTTATTACTGCCCTAAATGCATTCTATTTTATTTATTTTTATTGTTATTTATCAACAGTTTTCCTAAGATAAATCAAGATATTCACTTTAGTATTAAATTAAAGATATAAATATTTAAAGATGTAAACACGCAGGAGGTGCGTAATCTAAAAAGAGATTTCCTATGTTTCATTATGTGTATGTATGTACATAAGAGGGAATGAGGCAATTGAATTCACAAGCTGGAGAGAACAATTGACGTTAAAGATAGCTGCACTAAAGTTAGGCAGGCCGGCCAGGAAGGTAGAGTGGGGGAACGCTTATCTATCGTAAATATATTTCTTCCTTTATTACCAATTTTTGTAATAATATTTTAAGAAAATTAAATTTTAAGTTATTACGTTGTAGAAACTTTTTCGCAACAAAAATATTAATCAAGTGTAGAGGGGTGAAAAGAAAAAAGAATAAATTCTTTAACATCTTCTTTAGTTAGGCTACAAAAAAATGTATTATGCATAAATGTAATTGGTGGAAATGCATGTTCTTTAGCATTTTTTTTTTCACGGAAAGTGCACATTTGGTAGGGACATGAGCACTTGAATTGTAGGGTAGTACGTTTTCTAAAATGAGAAAAACCGAAATACTGCGCAAATTGCTTTACTTAAGCCGTTGCTTGAGTTCTACAGTGGTTGGGGGGTGGGATATCTAATGTAAAACACAAATTATTATTTAAAGAAATCATAACTTTTAATAATTTTTAGTGCAAGAGAACAGAATAAAAATCTAACCGTGTCCCAGCCAGGACTCGAACCTGGATCTCCTGCTTTCCGGGCCAGAGTTTTTACCAATTATGCTACCGAGACAAGTCTGATAAGTTATTAAATTCCCCACACTAGTGTCGAGAGTCTAACCTCCGAGGCAGACGAATATATCGTATTATGCTCGGAGGAGCTGACATTGTCAAGCTGTTTAAATGACTCGTTATTTACTTTATAAATGCAGCGTTATAATTACATAGTGATGCACAACCAGATACTGCAAGAGCTTTTGCTTTTTAAAAATACAGACTCTCTTTGAGAAGACTTAACTGCCCCATTCCTTGAATGAAATAAACATAGAAAAGACTGGGAGTGATTGAAGAAACAAACACCGCTGGATTCCTCTGCTCTCAAAGTGTGATCTCGAGACGGGAATAACTCTATTTTTAGACTTTAGAGCTTTACGAGGAAGTCGTAGAATGGGTATTCGAGTACTCGCTCCGCCAAGTCCTTTACAGGGGCCGTAAATATCCCATGGCGCTAGCCGCAGAACGGCAACATTCCTGCGAACCTGCGATCCTGATTCCCATACTTCTGGCCTCTTCGAAGGGGACTAGGAAAGGCAAAGATAAATGTACAAACCCCATAGATATTTAGCTATTGAGATATCTGAACTTTTTAAATATTTTATCAAAACCTAACTACTAGACATCAAATTCGTGTGTGTGTTTATATATATATATATATATATTAGTAATGATTGAGTCGAATTATCTGTTCGGGAATCATTTGTTAGGCACTGCAGAGTTACAGTCTCTCCCAGATGATTTGTTATAAGAAAAATGAAAGCTTTCTCAGCGACATGGATGTTTAGAATAGAATGGAAACATGTAGACAGTAAGCTTTTCCATGATCCTAAGTGGTACAATGGGTGATAAAATAAAAAATTTGATAAATATTGATTTTATTGTGGTGTTTGTCTAGATATTAATCGACTCTTCATTAGATACTTTTAATTTTCATTTATAAATATTAATTTAGTTGAGGTGTATAATCCCAAGTAAATTTTAAACAATTAATGCGAGGGATCAGAATAAAAAAACTAACTGACCCAGCCAGGACTCGAACCTTGATTTACAGCTTTCCGGGCAGGTGCGTTACCATTTACGCTACCGAGATAAGACTGATAAGTTATTAAATCCCCCGCACTAGTGGCGAGTCTAACCTCCGAGGTAGACGGATGTATCGACTTATGCTCGGAGGAGCTGACATTGTCAAGCTATTTAAATGACTCTCGTTATTTACTTTTTAATTTTAATTCTATAAATATTAATTTTAATGTGGTGCTTTATCCCACGTAAATTTTAACAATTTTAGTGCAAGGGAACATAATAAAAAATGTAACTGTCCCAGCCAGTGCTCGAACCTGGATCTCCAGCTTTCCGGGCCGGCGTGCTAACCATTTACGCTACCGAGGCAAGCCTGATAAGTTATTAAATTATAGGCCTCGGAGATTAGACTCCCGACACTAGTGCGGGAAATTTAATAACTTATCAGACTTGTCTCGGTAGAATAAGTGGAAAATGCACCGGCCCGGATAGCAGGAGATCCAGGTTCCAGACCTGGCTGAGACAGTTAGATTTTTTATTCTTTTATTACTTGCACTAAAATTGTAATAAAATTTGATTTTATAAAAATATATATAATTTATTTTGATTTTTCATTTTTAGTATAGAACGAGCCGCGTGACTGAAGTGTTTTCAATTCTCGTTTGAAAATAGCGACTAATGAATATAAATTTATTAAGAATAACTTTCATTGTCTTATGCTAGCTAGATAATGAAAAGAGAAAAACAAGTCATTGTATCGTCTTTTGATGCAGAAACAAAAACTTTGGCTGTATAAGGTAGGCCTTTTTCCTTACACATCTACGCTGGCCATGATTCCTGCCAAGAATAATAAAATACCTATTAAATTAGGATTACATTTGACATGAATAGCACAGATAATTGGGATTTCATTACGCTTAATCATGTTCTTTGTATAACGAATGTGAGATCTATCTAAGATGGCCGCGATAGCATTCACTCAAGAAACAATCCTCATTCCTTGTCAATCTGGAAAACAAATTATTAAAAAAAATGACTAATAACAAATTTATTTTATCTTTCTAAAATTGATATTACTTAAAAATCGTTCAGTGGTAATTCAACTTCAAGAATTTTCTGATTTAACGATATTAATTAAATTAAGTTAAAATAATATGGGATATGTTTGATCTATCATACTTTTTAGAAGTGACCCAGAGGGAAATATTCTATATATCAGTAATTCGTCCGGAATTTCATATGTACATACACAAACAAGTTAGAGCATATTGAGCAATTGTTAATATCTTCATTATTGATATTACAAAAATTGTAAAACATAGTGGTTGAACAATTAGTTTTTCAAACTTTTTATATATTTTATCATTTTACAAAAAAAAAATTAAAAATGATATTTAAGAATGTAACTATGAATGTTAAGAGCTTTTTCCACTTACCACCCCAGACATTTGAGTGTCACCTTTATTGGTGATAACATTTGTCCATTATTATCTTCTCCAAATAGTCATTTTCCCGTTCTTAATCACATCTTTAGTGAAACAGAAAATCGGCTTAGTAATTTGAGAGAGGTACATTAATAATAGCAGCGACATATAATTTATCAGTTGTTTTGAAGCCAGTCTAGAAAACTGACGTCATAACTCGTATTCGTGAATGCGGGGGGCGTGAGTTAATGCACACGCATGCTGAATATGTGAATATGATGTGACGTTCCTGGAATGTTGAGTAACGGTACAAAATTATAGAGGCTGTAACGTAAAGATGTAACTCCCAATTTGTGATTTGTTTGATGCGAGTTTGAATGAATCTGGGATTATTATTGTTGCTCCTTGTTAAGAAATACATTTAAGAATGTAACTAAGATGGGTGATTCCGTTCTTCACTATGACCTCCCAGCTCGGTTGGACCGAATTTGAGTGTTCATACTTTCATTTATTTTTCTCTCCGACTTGGATATTAAATTCCTCTATTTACACTTATTTGTTTTCAACTTTAATGAAACAATAGAAATAAACTTTAATTATTTTTTTTTTAGTTCTACTTGTTTTGAGAGATTAAAGTAGCTATGAATTACATTTATTTTCCTCCATAATGAAAAATTAAAATTCTATTTTATCTTTTACTAAGTTGGATTGAAAANTATATATATATAACGTTATAATATCAACCCTTACTGCACTATAAAACTGGCAAAATGGTCCTTTTACGGTCGAAGGTTTACGAGCAAAAATATCATAAGGCCTGGTAACTACACAGGATATGTGGGAAATTATAAATATTCAAAACGTTTAACTTATGCCTTATATACATATTTCCAGTTGAAGAGCCGATTGTCGGGATAGTTGGTGGAATGTCAGAGCACAATACATCTTTAACTGAAACACAACACGGTGAAAGTATTGGCACAGCAATATAAGAGATAAATAGGTGATCGTTCATGATCTTAAGACTTAAGAGTGACGGGTGTTAATCTTTGTCGACAGTTTTCTAGGGAGTTTTGCATTGAGTGGAAGAGAAATAGTTAAATAAGGAGGAAGAGTAGACGAGGAAATGTATTTGAAAAGAGACAGTAACGAAGCGTAATCTCAATTGATAAGGAATTACGCATGGCGGAGGACTTCCACTCCGTTACAGTGAATTGAAGAAAGTATCAAAACAAGACCAAATAATGAAACCGCGTTAGTAGCGTTGTGCTTAAATGGATTGTCTAACTGATTCAACAAAAATTGTGTTCCCCATAAATTTGAATTACTTTAATCTTCTGACAGGAGGAAACAACACATATTCACTGGCCTTCAAAGTTTAAAAACCACCAATTGTCAGCTGCGTTTAAAAGTGGTCAGGTGATTCGCTTGCCTCAGCTCGTTGTCATCAAACTACTTCTAGAGACGACTGCGATATTGAGTGGAAGGGGATTTAAGGGCCTTAGCTAGTCGCCTTCTGTCGACAGAAGGTAACTCCATTCCACAACAAAATAAGGGGGAGGGATGTATAGGTAAGCATTAGCAACGAGGGAAAGTGGATGGATAGCATAGCTAAGCAATAGAATGGGGAGAAATGGGGAGAGGGTTGTCAAGGAATATTTTAGAATATGAGGATCATATTTGATTTTTTTTTCTTTTAAGATATGTAAATAGAATCTATAGAAAAGTGCTTTATGAACCATCCCAAGATAAAATTTCCTCATTCATGCTAAATATGCATTTTATAAAACTATGTTAATGGTTGTAAATTTCGAGAACTTCGCTTTAAGCACAATACGACACTTATATATGTTTGTTTGTTTCCTCAAGTGGAACCTCTTAGAGTCACAAAGAGGTCTTCTTAAAGGTTGTCCACCACAAATGGCAGTAGGCAATGTTGGCACTATCCAAGGCGGGACTCGAACCACAGCAAGTTTGAAAGATCCAAATGGATCCTTTAGCAAACTCCGGCCCCTGGTTATTTTATTATTATTATTATTTTTTTAAATAGTGCAGTTCTTATAAGATAACTTGGAGCTCCATGTGAAATATACATGAATTCTTTGGTATCATATGTTTTAGATGTCCTTCTGTATGTTGGAGAGTAAAGGGAGTCATTAATAGGTATACCTTTAGTTGCAATATATATCATTGGCTCCTCCAACTTGCAATTAACATTTTTATTTCTTACCATATTTAATTTCTTCCTCAACATTGGTTTTAATTTAACCAAATATGTTCTAAGAGACTATAGAGAACTTAAGACTCTAGAAAATTATACTTAGAAGCAATCTCAAAAGCATAAGACTTTTTTAATATAAAAGAAAGTATACTTTTACAATTAATAAAGAAATTGTATTTTTTTTAAGCAACACTTTTTCTTTGAATATTTTCAGATGCTCCTGACCCTCCTAAATTTTTGTCTGTTTCTAATGTTGGGATTGATTCTCTTGCTCTCACGTGGCAAGCACCTGCTTGGGATGGTGGCAGTAATATTACTAATTACTTAGTAGAAAAGAGAGAGACTCCACTCTCAAGTTGGATTCGAGTTGGCCATACTAGGTAATAATTAATATTTCTTTAAAAGTATAATATTGAATTGTAGTGCACACACACACACACACATATATATGCATGTATGTATAAAATGAAACAATTGCGGCTGCAATGTATACATTTTTTTTTCTTCAGATTTACTGGTTTGGCTGTGTCTGGACTTTCTCCCGGACATGAATATACATTCAGGGTATATGCTGAAAATGTCTATGGAAGAAGTCTGCCTAGTGATGAAACAGAACCAGTAAGAATGAAATCCTTAGACAAGAAGGTTGTTAAGAAGAAGCAATATGAAGGTAGATTTAAAATGAATAATTTTATTGTTAATGATTAATTATATTTTTAAATTGATTATTTGAGGTAAGATCTTAATTTATGTTTTTTTTTTTTTCATTAATAGTTGATGAAACAGGGAAGAAAATACGAGGAAAATGTGAAGATGTAATTAAAGACTATGATCAATATGGTAAGAGAGCACTCCTATTTTTAAATATCTTAATATTAGTGTTTATCATGTGTCAATTCTCATAATTTTTTCTTGTTTTAGTATTCGATATTTACTCAAAATATGTCCCTCAACCTGTTGACATAAAAACAGCTTCGGTCTATGATTCCTACGATATTTTGGAAGAAATTGGCACTGGTGCTTTCGGTGTAGTGCACAGATGTAGAGAGAAGAAGACTGGAAATGTTTTTGCTGCCAAATTTATTCCTGTTTCACATCCTATGGAAAAGGAACTCATTAGAAAAGAAATTGATATTATGAATCAATTGCATCATCCTAAACTAATAAACTTGCATGATGCTTTTGAAGATGATGATGAAATGGTGCTTATTTTTGAATTGTAAGTAGAGATTTGTTTTTGAATAAACTTAGTTTTTAGTAATAAATGTTAACTGCAAATTAAACAGTGACTATTGTTATTTTACAGTTTATCTGGAGGTGAACTTTTTGAGAGAATAACAACAGAAGGCTATGTTATGTCTGAAGCAGAAGTTATTAACTACATGAGGCAAATTTGTGAAGCTATCAAACAAATGCACGAAAAGAACATAATACACCTAGGTTTGTTTAAAATGTTTTAATAATTTGTTTTTAACTGTGGTCAGATATTCAAATTGATAGGCTTATTCCATATAGTTTACATGATTAAATTATGCAAGTGTTGTTTAGTGATGTTAACTCTAATACTTTATTCTAGGAGTTTCTTTATTAATAAAGAACCCTAGCCAACTTTTGCTATAATTATTTAATTAAGGATTACCACTCTGCCAATTTCTGGGAATAAATATTTATTTATATAACATATATATAAAATTA
>KZ808693.1:85660-96220 GCA_000696205.2 Oncopeltus fasciatus | reverse complement strand
TTTTTTTTTTTTTTTTTAGTTGCCACACTTTTAACCACTTAGGATATGAAGGGAGAAGGGAGGACTATTTACAGGTTGCCATCACATTATAAACATCCATGGCCCTCTATTATAAACACCCATAAGCTTTTATTTATAGAAAAAAGCTTGCCCAGAACGGAATTATAACCCACAGCGCCAGAATTGCGAGAACCGATCAGATCCCCTGAACTACTCTGGCGTGTTATTATGTGTTTTTTTTTTGTTTTTTTTTTTATCAAGTGTTAGCCTTCCATTCAACCACTTAGGGTCATAGAGGAAGGGGCTATCTACAGGTTGCCATCCCATTCTAAACGACCATGACTCAAGACAAGCTTTTAATTATAAATAAAAGATTGTCCTGGGCGGGATTCGAACCCGCAGCGCCAGAATTGTGAGACCCGAACGGATCCCATGAGTTACCCTGGCGCCCCTATCATTATGTTTAAATACACTAAAAGAATAAGATGCTATCTTTAATAAAGTTTCATTTTTATCTTCTTTCAGCCTCATTATCGCCTGGTTTCAGATATTAACGAACTCACCTAAAAGAGGATTACATACCTGTTTCTGAATTTGGTACCTTTACTATAAAAATTTCGAATGTCATTAAATAATATATATATAAATAAAAAAAGAAAATCTATTTCTAGATCTAGTCTGTCTTATTTGCAGTGTCCTAGCCTTTTGACACTAGGCTATACCGCAGACAATGGTGAAATAGCGAACCTCGAAAACTGAAACAGAACATTTCTAGGCTGCTAACCTATTCCTAACGCAAGAAGAATCAAGAGAAAAATCGATGTATTTTTATCGACAGACATATCGATCTGCAAAATGGCCACCAGCTACTTCACCATTCTACTCACGATCATCATTCCCTCTACGCCCATAAAGGCAGATAACATTAACCTCACATCAAGATAATCCGTATTTGCCAATGTCAATTTGACAGATGAAGCTACATTTACTCACGAAGGATTTTAATTTTATTATATGTATGCAAATTGTAAATCAACAAATAAACACTCATTTATATTAAATATAGACCAATAAATTGGCACATTGAACTTTGAACGAATGCCAATTAGAGGCGTACCAAAGAAAGTGAATAAAGTTTTGGAAGGGTCAGGAGGAGATAACGTTTAGTGTACAACAATATAGGCGTTGAGCTTCATAGAAAGTGCTCTGTATAATAATAATAATCTTGAGGCGAAAGTGAATAATCCATGCTGTAGAATTCAATTTAAATAGAGGTAAGAAAGTATCGACTCATAAAGACCATTGAGCATCGATTTATGAGGAATTAGTTATTCAGTTTGTGGGACAAAATTAATTGGTTCATTAGAAAGTACTTGGTCATAACCACATATTTATCATAAATTTGTAAGCTTCGGATAATTAAAAAAATAGAGTATCTATAGAGTACTATAGAGTAGTTAAAACAGATGCCATCCGCGAGGTGTCATTTATCTAAAAACTGACATAGAGTTAGTAGAAATAAATATTTATGTTTTCGAAATGAATTTCAGCGTCTCAATGACGTCATGTTTTCACTTATATTTAAAACTGCAAGTTGTTACTGAATCGCAACTTCGCTTGAAGAGATTAATTTATTCGATCGGCGATCAAAACATCCTTCCTGATCTTGAGGCTCCTTGTGACATAATCACATGTCCCGTCATCATGTGACATCTAAGCTTTGGGAGTTTTCGCGGTCAAGCATTTATGATTCGACTTAAACATCCTGTAATATTATAAATATTGTTTTTGTTGTGCTATTTAATCCGTAAACAAAACTGTTTCCGCACATACCTACGGGTAAAAGAGTCACTATAGGTAGTGTACCATCATAGCACACGGACTGCTAGTTTATAGCAAAAATAATTGATCTTTTACTAATAAACAAGGCAGTAGTAAAAAAAAAAAAATAATAATTGGCTCACGCGCTTGCCCGGACTGCAGGAGATCCAGGTTAGAGTCCTGGCTGGGACAGTTAGATTTTTTATTCTATCCTTTTGCATTTATTGTTTACAAATCCTGTAATATTGTTTACATATCCCTGTTTAATTCTCAGTTTGGGTTCTCTTTTTAATTAAGCACAATTTTCTTTTCAAGTAGATTCTGTCTTCTTTCTTCCTTTTTGAGCATTGCTGCCTACAGCTGTGTACGTTAAATGAGAGTATTCCTTTCCTTCTTATCCATTCCTTTTTTTTCTTCATCTCACTTCAATATTCTGCAACAGTGAAGGGTTTATGAGTTCTATTCTTTATATAAATAAAATCTCACTAGTATCTCATCACTATTAATTATTAATTATATTATATATCCATACTCCTACAGAACCTCTCTAAAGTAGGTTATACAGGACTGGCACAGACATTTAATTTAAGGAATACATAAAAACAATATGACAGTTCCATTACGCACTCTTTTATTATTTAATTTACTTTGAATATTGAGGGCTTTAATAAGTTTATTTTCTTCAAATTAACTCACTTTTAATGGCTTTTAGTCTATTCTAACATTATATTTTAAACAAGCACTGCTGTTCACCAATGTCAGCCATTGGTCAAACCTATCTAGTAGTATAGAAAAAACTATGCCTAAATAAGAAACCTTGCTTATAAATTTCAAAAACTGGGGTAACCACACACACACACACACACACACACAAAGGAATGGGAAAAAAAAGTATATATCTTGTTAAGATATCCATATGAATAACTTGATTACTTTTTTTTTAATTATAAAAGTTAACTTGGATCTTTATTAATATTTAGAGACTCCAAAATACTACCCCTAAAGCGAGTAAATACTACCCCAAAACCGTAGAATAAATAAAAGTAAAGAGATTTGACGCCATATGCAAGAGCATCTAAAAACCAGCCCGAACACCAACTCCATAATGGGAATAACAAGGACGATCAAGAGTGACTTTATCCACATGAAGAAACGGCCACTCTTCAGTTACTCCATACAAGACCCAGGGGATTTTATTTTATTTTTTTTTTTAGAAGCAGGTTATGTTACAGCTTACAATTCTACTTACAAGAAATAAAAATGCAATAAAATAAATAAATCCGTATCAAAGAGTATCGGAAACTAAGAGCAGATTTAATATATTTCACTAGGATCGACAGACATGAGAGGAACGTAAAGAGTAACCCATATATATATACATTTTTATTGAATTATATTTTGCATATTTCGATATACAATCTATTTTGTAACTGAAATAAAAACGAAAGTATCAGCATAAAATTTTTGGTGTATCTCTAACCCTCCCCCCACCTCGTCCATCATCTGATTAAATAAAAATGAATCATTCCAATAGTTTTCAATAAAATACAAAATAATTTGCTATATATATTTTAAGAATATGAAAATACAACACTCGGGATTGCACTTGGCATGCATAAACACTTTCACACACAAACACACATATTTATATAACATTTTGTTTATTTATTTATTACATTATTTATCATTCTTCAGGCCCAGCTTTGGCTACTTCCTGCTGACATGAAGTTCTTGGTTTAATATCCCAAGCACTCCAATTTTTTATTTATTTTTTTCCCAAATGTATATAAATAACGAAGTCCAATAGCACGATAACTTATGAAGAATGCATTCTGGTTGGATTAAACAATGGTATAAAATAGCTATTACTGATTATGTTCTTGGTCTATTAAATTGGCACCGACAATTTTCAATTTAAAGTTAATTCATAAATCCATAAATATTAAAAACTTAATTTCTACAGTACTAAATTAATATAAATACGCCGCCTTTTACGGTAGTTTTCTGTTCAAATTGGGAACTAATAGTACATAAAGGGTTCATTTATAAAATATGAAGGTCTCATAACCTAAGGAAACATAAGAGATAGGTTATATATATAGATATAGTTTTAATTCTCAATTTAATAAAAAATAGTCTTAATAACGCATTATACTACTTTCTTCCCGCTTCACCCTTTTCCACAGTAAACTGCCATTACATCCTAATCCACTAGCACAGACCCTGTCTCCCAACTCCAACCCCTACAACCCTCCCCGTCGACTCAAACGAAGATGGCTCCGTGACCTCCTGGGAACTTAATTTATATTTAATATTAGAGTGGTGTCATTGGTCACCTTCCATATTAAAGTCACTCTCCTCTTGCCATTGTAATTTTGTCATTCTTTTTTTAGTTTATTATAATGAAATTACAAAATGTTATCATGTTAAAATATTTTAATAAATGAATAAAATTCGAAAGAAAAAAAAATAATGCATTACAGTTTTACAGAAAAAGTTAATAACCCCCCCCCCCACACACCCCTCTAAAAAGTATATTCCCAGTTTATCAAGTCCTGACGGATAGGGACGCCCCTCCCGACTCCAAAAAAAAGTAAGGTAAACATTCCTTGGGGGTGAACAATATACAAGTCATTATAATCAAAAGAGTGAACCTTAGTGTCCCAACTAGCCGTGCCATGCTCTTCCGGTTTAATTAAAAATTAAATATGAATTGAAAACATGTTTGACCGGAAGTAGCTGTAGAGCAGCAAGTAGCTATGTAGAGAAGCTAGGAGCCTTGTGTTGCACGGAGTCTATTGAGAGTAATTGAGGTGGAAGGCGCGGTTGGGGACAATGGACGAACTGATAGGATCAAGGCCTGGAATGCATCAAGGTGCCCGCCTGGGCCCTCTGCTTTTCTACTTCCCTTTAACTCCTCCGAGGATTGAGTTTTCAAATCTTTGGTATGAAATCGTCCTTTAATCACAAGAATAAAAAATAAAAAAAGAAGAAAAACTTTGATAATAGAGCCATTTACTTTCTTCCCATCCTCTATCATATCATTCATATAAAGAAGGAAAAAAAAAATCCATTTTCCGGGAGACAACATGTGTTGTGCGATAAGAGGAAAGTCATAGTCAGGAAGCAAGGTCCTGTGAGCAGTCGCGTCCTGTCCCACAGAGTGACTGGCGTGTTCACCGAGAGTGAGAGGAAGCACGAACGGCCCAGCAGCAGATGGAAGGAAGTCCGGCTTCACGCCCAGCCGAACCTCCGCTTCAGTTTGAATGGACGCTCCCTGCACCAATCAAGGTAAATATTATAAAAAAAATTAATTTCCCAAAGTCCATAAATTATGTTCATGCCTTTAAACAAATGAATCTCCCATGTTTTATTAAATGAGGACGTAGTACATTCACAGTCACAGGAGTTGGATATTTAGATTTACGGGAAGAGAAATCCGAGTAGATAACCAACATTCCAATTTTATTCAGAATATATTTATTTTGAACGGATATAAGGAACGACAATAAGTTTTAAAACATTTTACATCAGGATATGATGAAAACTATGACAAAGAAAATTAAGGATTTCAGCAACTTGTTTGAGAAGGTCCATTCCAACAGCTTGGAAAAATAAATTTTTTTTAGCTACAATATCCTGTACTATATAATGTTAAGTATGATTTTAGCATTGATAAAATAATTGTCCTTCAAGCAAAAGCTGCGATATCCAAACAGATTTCCCATGTTTCAATAAAATGGATATAAAGAAGATTAAATGATGATCAATTAATGCGAGGGAATAGAATAAAAAATCTATCTGTCCCAGCCAGCGCTCAACCTGGATCTCCTGCTTTCCGGGACATTATGCTACCACTTGCACCACCGGGACGAGCTAGATACCTTATTAAATTCCCCGCACAAGTGTCGAGAGTCTAACCTCCGAGAAAGACGAGTACATCGTCTTATGCTCGAAGGAGCTTACATTGTCAAGCTATTTAAATGACTCTTGTTATTTACATTTTAATTTTAATTCTATAAATATTAATTTAGTTGTGGTTATTATCCCACTTAAATTTTAAACTATTAATTCGAGGGAATGGAATAAGAAATCTTTCTGTCCCAGTCAGGACTATAACCTGTTGTAGTTTAAAATTTAAGTGGGATAATACACCACAACTAAATTAATATTTATTAAATGATGATGTTTAAATTTTAAGCCAAAGAGAAGAATGAGCTTAGGTTATGTGCCAACGTTGTTTTGCAACAACTGGCAAAAGTCTGCAATATTTGCAAATTCTTTCCTGAAGAATTTTTTTTTGTCAATTACAAAAATATTGAAGAGCATAAATGTGAAACTTGTTATGTTCCATAAACTTTTCCTGAACTCATACAGATAACGGAGATATTACGATTATAATTGTTGGCCTCTCTCGCTTAAGCCCCTCCCTCCTTCATTGTCCATTTCAACCAAAAAAAAAAAAAAAATTTAAAGGTTCCTAATGAAAAGCCGAAGTAGAGAATTTGGTTTCTGTATTTTAGCAAATATTAGAGACCGCCCGGTACTAAAAATACATTTTATATATTTCTCCTAATATGAGTTTTTTATTAACGTTATAAAATATACTTGTTATAATATGCTAAAAGAAATATACTAAAAATGTATTTACAATTTTAAAACTCTATTGAATGTTGGTTAAGCGCTTAACGTCTAAGATTATTTTCAAATATCTTTCTTGTTAATAAAAATATTATTACTAATAGATAGTAATTATAATCACCAAAGTACGTCACCCAGGAGTTGCATAAAACCTAAAAGGAGTCATCAGCCTGGAGGTCGGTCAATGTTTGTATTTGAATTTTCTAAGTCATGAAGAATATTTTTTTAAAAAGTATTATGGCGTCAGGGTAGCTCATAAGGTCCGTTCGGCTGTCGCAATTCTGGCGCTGCGGGTTCAAATCCCGCCCAAAGCAGGCTTTTACCTCTAAATATATGTTTATAGTGGGGTGGTAACCTGTAGATAGCTCCTCCCTCCAAGACACTAAGTGATTGAAAGGATGGCTAACACTTTAAAGAGGAAAAAATAAATCTGTAATGAATTTCATTAATCCAAATAATTATTAAATATATTTACTTAGAGCCCGCTGCATCTGAAAAAAAAAATGTTATACTCACATTTGTACTTGGTCATAACCACATATTTATCATAAATTTGTAAGCTTCGGATAATTAAAAAAATAGAGTATCTATAGAGTACTATAGAGTAGTTAAAACAGATGCCATCCGCGAGGTGTCATTTATCTAAAAACTGACATAGAGTTAGTAGAAATAAATATTTATGTTTTCGAAATGAATTTCAGCGTCTCAATGACGTCATGTTTTCACTTATATTTAAAACTGCAAGTTGTTACTGAATCGCAACTTCGCTTGAAGAGATTAATTTATTCGATCGGCGATCAAAACATCCTTCCTGATCTTGAGGCTCCTTGTGACATAATCACATGTCCCGTCATCATGTGACATCTAAGCTTTGGGAGTTTTCGCGGTCAAGCATTTATGATTCGACTTAAACATCCTGTAATATTATAAATATTGTTTTTGTTGTGCTATTTAATCCGTAAACAAAACTGTTTCCGCACATACCTACGGGTAAAAGAGTCACTATAGGTAGTGTACCATCATAGCACACGGACTGCTAGTTTATAGCAAAAATAATTGATCTTTTACTAATAAACAAGGCAGTAGTAAAAAAAAAAAAATAATAATTGGCTCACGCGCTTGCCCGGACTGCAGGAGATCCAGGTTAGAGTCCTGGCTGGGACAGTTAGATTTTTTATTCTATCCTTTTGCATTTATTGTTTACAAATCCTGTAATATTGTTTACATATCCCTGTTTAATTCTCAGTTTGGGTTCTCTTTTTAATTAAGCACAATTTTCTTTTCAAGTAGATTCTGTCTTCTTTCTTCCTTTTTGAGCATTGCTGCCTACAGCTGTGTACGTTAAATGAGAGTATTCCTTTCCTTCTTATCCATTCCTTTTTTTTCTTCATCTCACTTCAATATTCTGCAACAGTGAAGGGTTTATGAGTTCTATTCTTTATATAAATAAAATCTCACTAGTATCTCATCACTATTAATTATTAATTATATTATATATCCATACTCCTACAGAACCTCTCTAAAGTAGGTTATACAGGACTGGCACAGACATTTAATTTAAGGAATACATAAAAACAATATGACAGTTCCATTACGCACTCTTTTATTATTTAATTTANTTACAACTCTCATTCTCTTTTCAGCCCTGAAGAAGCCATCACATGATGTGCGAAAGCTCGGCAAAAAAGAACAATTTGACTCGGTCCAACCCGGAAGATGAAATGGTAAATACATCTGACGACCGACGAAGCCTACGTGAACAAAAACACTTCTTCTTAATAAAGTTCCCAAAAAAAAGTATATTATAGAAGATACAACGAATATTACTTAAATGGGACGGGGGAGGTTGCTTTGAAATTTACAAAAACATTTTTTTAATTTTTAAGCGAATTCCGAATGAATGTAGCTATGGAGGTTGCTTTCATAAAAAATTTATTGAAAATCTTTTCGTTATTTTCTCCAATCCTACAAACTTGTCACCAAAAAGTTAGTCTCTAAAAAATGTTTATTTTTCCCTGATGAAATTCCTCATGGTACTTAGCTGTTAAATTCAAATCAAATGATTAAGTACGTATATAAGCAAAATTGAACGAATAAGGGTTAAGGATTACCGGCAATGTCAAGTGGGACTTATTTACAATATAATCGTTGTACCATATCTCGAAGATATATTAAAAACCTCTTTAAGCCCTATTTAGACTGTTTAAAAGATTATATTGACCTGCACGGGGAAGAGTTAGAAGACTAGGAAGAGTTAGATGGATCGCGTACTGTACGTAGAGGCGGTCTTTGCACCCGATCCCAAAGCTAGCGGCTGTCGGTTTCGTCACGGGATCTGTGACGTCACATTCTAGGTACCGCTGTCTGCATTCGGAGAGCGATGCGTTCAACATTCCTAGCCAGCGTTCAACATTCTCCGAGCCGCACGACTTCTGATTCTGATATAGCCGCGACTTCTACTACACTACACACCAGCAGAGAATTCTGACAAAGCGAAATCGGATATTATAGTATAGTAAGTGAACGTCCGAGTTTACAGAACTTTTCAAACAATAAAGAATTCAATACAAATGTCTTTTGTTAATTAATCCAGAAGTAATTTTGTTGAAAGTCTGTTCGAGTCACGAATCTAGTTATGAAAAAAATAACTTAATTTTAAAAATCCTTCAGGCAGGAGAAACGAATTCACCATAGTTCAGATTGAAACTAATTTATTTAATTAAAGATTACATAATTAAGAGTAAATGACTAATTGGATGTCAAAACGGAAAAGAAGAATCAAGAAAAACATTAACTGCGCTTTGTCTGGTTCTAGACTGACCGGAATGTGAGTTAAGCCCTTAACGTCTTAAATTATTTTCAAATATCTTTCTTGTTAATAAAAATATTATTACTAATAGATAGTAATTATAATCACCGAAGTCCGTCACCCAGGAGTTGCATAAAAATTAAAAGGAGCCATCAGCCTGGAGGTCGGTCAATGTTTGTATTAGAAATTTCTAAGTCATGTAAAATATTTTTTTTAAAAGTAATTTGGGCGTCAGGGTAGCTCATAAGGTCCGTTCGGCTGTCGCAATTCTGGCGNATATATATAAAAGCATATTTTTAACTTCTTCAGAAGATCTGTTGAAATTTTTGGCTCTACAGGAAATATGCTAAATATTTATTTACAGTTTTTATTCCTATATGAATTACTCAAATCAGCTTCGTTTTTTCCCAAATGCAGTACAGTTTATAATAGGAATGTGTGCTAGTTTATCAATCTAAAACTTATGACCTCTTGAATTCATAGAAATAATTTGTCCGAAGACCGGCAAACGTCATAGCGAAAATGTGTTCAGCTTTCCTTAACGCGTACAGATTTTACAAAATTCAAATTTGAATTACTTCATGATTGCAAAACTTTTAAAAGGTTCAACCTTTAAATAAGGTTATACGTACGACTTATAGTTCAGCCTGCGCAAGGAATTCTGGCATCGAAAATAAAACTGTTATCCCCTGTTCACTCACCCCTTGGGAGGGGGTTGTTTTTCGCGGATGATTACTAGCTGGAGATAATTCCAATTATTGAGATCGGTTTCATGCTATGGTACACTTCATTAACGAACGCTATGTTTAACGGTAAGGCAATGATGACCTCTTCTACTCCTGGATATTCAGACAGATCAGTCTTATGAAAGACGTTTTATTCCGAAAGCTGTATAGTTTGATATGAACAACTGATAACTTTTACGGTTATTCAATATAACCTGACCTCAACTTACATATGTGCATAGGAGATTCATGGAGAAACATAAAGAGGATATTCAGAAGAAATTGTGATATCCATTTGTTGACGTCAATGACACGTAACTTGCTCCACACTCGCCCGCAAAAATTCTTTCCAGGGAAAGCTGGGACTTCTCTCCCCCCCCTCACTAACCCATTCTATTAGTAACGATAGTCCATAAGTTACCTAGAAACATAATTTTATTTTCACTAATAAATATTAATAAACAATTCAAACAAAACACTTCTTGTATTTACCATTTCATCTTCCGGGTTGGACTGTAAATACATCTGACGACCGACGAAGCCTACGTGAACATTTTTTTTTTT